>CAJQZJ010008952.1:8525558-8596691 GCA_907164525.1 Lophiomys imhausi
GAGAGAGAGAGAGAGAGAGAGAGAGAGAGAGAGAGAGAGAAAGGCCTATACCTTTTCTCCTCTGTAGCTCAGAGGAAGTCTTTTGCTAGTGACTGCCAGAGTTAAAATGACCAACTTTTTTCCTTTGGTTGGGGCTGCAAGCCTAGGAGATGGTAAAACAGCCTTTGTTTTGTAATTTACTGCAACTGTTTGGCCTATTAGCCAGCAGGCCACCCACTGAGTGTTCGGTGGACTAAACTACATTTTGACCAATTTATCTCAAAAGTTGATGGTGGAGCTCTGATGTTTTTTACCTGATCCATGAGTTATATGAAAATAATAAGAAAGGGATGAGAACAGAAGGACTCTGTCACACACACTCACACCAGAAAGAAGAAATGGACGAAGCTAGGATGCAACGACAATTTTAATGTGGTGACCATTCTTTTCATACCCTGAGCAAGGGCTCTTTACATCCAGGAAAAAATTACTTTATAGTTAGTTAGAAGGCATTTATCACAAGGGCAGATAAAATCATTACAATAGGAGGACAGTTAACACTCACACATTTTAGTACTCAATTAAGTTTTGTTTTTCTGTACACAAGTTAAGTTTAAGATAACAGTATATTACATCAAACCTGACAAAGTATAAAGAATTATAACAATACAGGTTGTGTGTTTTGTCATTAAGATTTGTACTAATATTTAGGCATTTCTTGGTAGCCTTATTATATCCTAAGTTCATAAGAAGTTTAAAACCCTTAACTGGATTTATGGTTTGCATCTGGAGTCAGTCTTATCAACTCTAGAGGGAAAGCTTATCTGAGGTCATAAATCTATCTCAGGCCTGTCTCCTAATGAGATACATAATGTTTGGCAAGAGTATTTACTAGCTATATGTTTTTCTATCAGCTATCTAACTTCTTTAACTTCTAAAATTGTTTGAACTAAATCAGGCAGTTTACAAAACTCTTATCAGGAATAATAATATCACCTTTGTAGGACTCTGTGTGAAGTCTGGCCAAACAAGGAGAGTGGCACTTAGCAGTGAGGGAATCTTCACCCCGAAGTTAAGATTTTTTTGATATTGAGACATGTCAGCTCCTGACAGCACCCCTATTCTACTCCAAGTAGAAGATGAGCATCGAAGAATCTCCAGTGGGAGATGGTTGAATTAGTGGCAAGCCTATCTCTTGGCATGTAAAAACTCCTTGCTTCAACTGCAGACAGACTTCTGTCCAAAAAGGACAAAACTTGGTAGCAGGGAAGTCGACAGCCTAGCTCTGCCAAGACAGGATAGGTTAGTCCTTCATAATCCCTGCTCTACAATAAATGTCTGTCAGAGAAACGGGGCCAATGGCTGAAGATTGATGCTGTAATGTATGGAGAGAAAATGGGAGCTGTCCAGGCAGCCACTGGTATGTCATTTCTTAGTTTGGGAAGCTGCAGGCCCTGCACTTCCTATATAATCAGATATATTTATCCCTCTCAGGTCTCTGAGGTGGTTGAAGAATAGATAGCTAGAGTCTCATGGTTAAAGTTTGAGTTGTTTAGGAATCAAGGGAGTGTTCTGAATCTAAGAAGATGTTTTTAAAATTGTGATGCAAGTTAGTATGAAAGCTGAGTTAGATATAGAACTTTAAACTCATGGAGAAGGTTAGACAGTAGAATGTTAGCGTCAGGTGCCAAATACATATGGACTGGACATTGGGAATGTATGCTAAGCCATATAACTCTCATAATTGTGGCCTATTTATTTCTGTTGTTTTGTATTGTATTTATTGTTATAAGAGAAAGAACCATTAGTTGGACTGAAAGGGGGAACTGTGGGGGGGGGAATATATACCTTAAACTTAAAAAAAAATGGTAGAGGATGGGGGGTTGAGAGGGAAGATGGTGGGAGGGTGGGACTGAAGGGGGGAGTAGGGAGGGGATTGTGATTGAGATGTAACTTGAAGAAAAAAAGAATGAAAAGTCACAATCTAGCATGACAAAAAAAGTAACAGATAAAAGGAAAATCTGGTGTTAGCAAGAAGCAACTCTGGGGTGCATCTTTAGCATAGACTTTGCAAAATGCCAGATAGTTTTTTAGAAAGCTTACATGTTTATAGAACCCCTTTCTCAGAGAGCTTCTGACAGTGCTTTAACACTGTATGTTAAAGGCTTAAGAATGGCAGATAGACATGAAGGAAGGAGCCTCAAGAGCATTCGGCTCCCAACACCTACTATATAGAGGGAAATAGTAAGTCCCAAGAGTTTTTTTTTTTTTTTTGGTTTTTCGAGACAGGGTTTCTCTGAATATCTCTGGCTGTCCTGGACTCGCTTTGTAGACCAGGCTGGCCTCGAACTCACAAAGATCCACCTGCCTCTGCCTCCCAAGTGCTGGGTGGGATTAAAGGCGTGCGCCACCACCGCCCGGCTCAAGTCCCAAGAGTTTTAAATAAACAAAACAAAACAAGAGTTACTGAAATTCGTCATATTGGTTGGAATTAAGTGTTCTTGGGAATTATAAACAATATCTTTAATCCTTGGGGACACTTTTCATGTCAAAACCAAAGTCAGCATGAGAAGTATTTAACCAAGAAATTCCCATTGGTAGGCTATTCTAAGAAGTCCAATATAACTTTAAATCAATGAAGAATATAGTAAGTAGGCTATTTTCTGGTTTACAATATAGCAAAAATGGAAGCCAAATGCCTAAAAGTAATATTTGGTTTAAGTATATTAGGATCTATCCTTACATTGAAATGACATACATCTATGTCAATTTTGTCTGTCAAAAACCTTTATTAACTTCAAAATATTTTTGTTTCAGAGATTTAAAATGATAAAATTTGGCTACAAAATAATTTGTGTAGCATGATCTTATTTCATCACCATTGCAAAATGTATAAAAAAAAAAATCTCTGACTGTTGATGATTGTGGGAGTGAGACACTACCAGAAACCTTAGGTTCTTCTTTTGACCTGACTATATTCTCAATGTATCTCTAATAAGCATGCATTATTTTGTGAAGAAAAAATAAGAAAAACAATTTCAAAGCAAATAGGAATATGATTATCCATGTTAGAGATTCCATTTTGTGTGTTCTAAAAGCAAAAAGATTCTAAATGTGACTAAAAAGATGATCAAGTTGGTCAGAGCACTCTTTCATATCTGTCCCTGACATTGACAGGAGAGAATTAAAGATTTAAATATCTATTTCACAGTGTAGCAGTTTATAGAAATCCACCCTATTCTCTGTGTGTCTCACATGTGTGTGTGTGTCTGTGTGTCTTATGTATCTTGTTTATATGTGTGTGTGTTTCTCATGTTTCCTGTGTATGTGTGTTATGGGCCTTGTGTGTGTATCATATGTCTTGTGTGTGTGTGTGTGATGTGTCTTATGTGTGTATGTCATGTGTTCTGTGTGTGTGTCATGTGTTGTGTGTCTTGTGTGTGTGTCATGTGCTTCATGTGTGTATGTGTGTGTCATGTGTGTTGTGTGTGTATGTCATGTGTGTTGTGTGTGTGTCATGTGCTGTGTGTGTATGTATTTCATGTGCCTTGTGTGTGTATGTGTGTGTGTCATGTGTCTTGTGTGTGTGTCTCTTGTGTATGTGTGTGTGTTTACAGGTGTTGGGGGTATGTGCTTAAGCATGGAGAGGAAGATGTCAGATATCCTGCTGTGTCACTTTCCACCTTATTATTCCCTTGAAACCAGATCCCTCACTGAACCTGAATCCTGCCAAGTATTTAGCTAGACTGACTGGCCTGCCAATGATTTCTCAGCAATCATCCTGACCTTGCTTCCATCACCAGCCAGGCCCTGGAAGCTACTGCATCTGGCTTTTATATGGGTGCTTGGAAATCTGACTTGAATTCCTCATAATTGCACAGCAAGTGCTTTGACGGGCTGATCCATCTCACTCTAATCCCAGTCAGCCACCTACACAAGTGTGGGTCTATCCCTTCGGGAAGGCCCACCTACAAGTACAACAAAAAAAGTAACTTAAAGCTTATTCTCTAAGTGGTTGCATGTTAAAATTAGAGCCAGCACTGAAGAGAGATGCGGAAATGAACTGCATTTTTATGCTTGCAGGAAATTTCCTTTCACCTAAAGATGTTCCCCATCTTTCATTTCACAAGAACACACCTACTCCAACATACGCAAAAGTGGTTTATTATAGCTTTTAAGCACGCAGAAAGCATTTGGTAATCAAAGATAATTCTTCTCCCATATGAATAAATGCAGTTTGGACGTGTCTATCACTAAAAGGCCTCAAAGGGATCGAAGACATAAATGGGCATGATTTCAGTTTTAAACTGTTTTTAAAATATGTTCCAGCACGTTTAATAGCTGAGGAAGCGAATGTCTGTCAGCACATCTCCTTCCTGAAAACTGCTTATATGCCTTACTGAGTATGAAGATGAATCCTGGTCTTTCATCTAAAGCGGCATCTGATAGAACAAATGGTTACAGTAACCCCTTTGCTTTTCCCTAGGTCTGAGTATATTTCATCCTTTCAGGCCAGTAACACAAAAGGCTTGTCACTGGAAACCACAAATATGATTGTGCTTTGTTTAGAGCCCTTTCCCTCAGTACCAGGTAGAAGTTTTTTCCTCTTGTTTCAGCAAGAGAAGAGAAAGAAATGTGAACTCCCAGAGAAAATGGCTTATTCAAGACTTTAAAAATGCTGAGAAGTCATTGCCCAAAGGGCACTGGGGGGTGTGAATCTCACTCCATGTTTTCCATTAAATATTGAACTATCTGAATGTCCCAATTCATGGCTGGAACTCTTTGCCACTGCAGTGGAACATGTGCTGAGTGTGCTGAATGTCACTTACTCGTCTTTCTATGAAAAGATACCCATTGCACTGAGGATTCCAGTCAGCAGTGTGCTCCACAGACACTTTTTTCCCACTTTCCCCAACAAGATCTCCACTCTATCTCTAGGGCTACTTCCTGTAACATCCAGAAGATTCCACTCCTCCACTAGTCATTCTCAGCTACTGATCCATGAATTGTTTCTCCCCAAATGCAACATTACTGAAAGCCAAGACTGAATGGCAATTCTTAGCCATCTGAGCATTTGGCATGAATCTTCTCTCAAACAATAGGAATTCAATGGAAGCTGGTTATCAAGATCAAAAGAATATGTTAGATGATCATAGATAGTGAGAGGGAGAGAAAAGAGAAATTAAGACAGAGATGGGGAACAGATACAGTGTGAGAGAATTCATGGACACACACTGAAGGATCAGTCTGCGAAAGCTTGAGGACCTGAGTTCAGATCCTCAACACCCACTTGTGATACTCCCACATGGGAAGGATGTTAGCATTTTAAAATAAGAATTTTGTGGCCACAGTTTTCTTTTGTAGTACATATACTGTTATCAACAACAAAGAAGGAGTAGATAGGATAGTGACATCAAAATTTGTATGTCAGTAGAAGAAAATACAGGCTGACATTGAGACACTAAGATAGACTTGAAATTCTGATAATTAGTGTGTTAGCCTAAGTTTGATAATCATTATCAAGCATCAATACATATTTCAAATATCTTTCTTCACCTTGTATTCAAACACTCTGTGATGTTTCTCTAAGTTTATTCCAAGGAGTAGGTAATGGGAGAGAAGAAAATGAAACAATCCCTTAGTCAAAAAATTTTGAAATAATTTATTTAGAAAATTGTTCCTTTGCAGTACTACCTATGTCTTTAAAATACTGCTGTATATTTGAAAATCTACCACTATAGAGGATTCCTCAAATCAGATGACTATAAAACCTCTTCTTTTTGGTTCTATATTTCCTAGGAGTAGTGTTCTTTAAAACCATTTTTTAAAATTAAGTTCTAAAAACTAGAGTAGCTATCACTTTTCTCACTGATAAAGAAAGGTTGTCAAAGCAATCAACTGCAGTTCTATTGGGATTCTGTGCCCCAAACTCCAAGCAAGGCATCAGACATTTGTTCTTTGTGTCCAGTCACTTGTAATATGGCTACATATGGTAATTTGGGGGTTGAAATGTAACCCCAAACAGATAGTTTTTAAGTAAAGAGTAGATGCCAATTTTATTTTAGTATTAAAATTTGAATATTTTACTGAGAAGTTTATATTGGATACATAGAAATGATAACATTCTGGATATATTGAGTTTATAGTAATATATTGTAACTGAAAATTTTTATTTAAAATACTTACATTTATTAATACTTAACAACTGTAAAACACCTATATCATCTAACCTATAACCTAATACATACCAACAATACCTAAGAACACTTAACCAATCCTATTTTAATTTTCTTGAAAGGATATTAAAATTCTTTACTTCAGGTCCTTGTAAGAAACTTGATTTCAGCAGTCTGGCTCTGGCAGTCATGGTAGCCAGTCCTATCTTCAGCTTAGATCAGTTTCTTCAGGGCCTAGCTTGGCTATTGTCCACTGTTCTGTGCGGTCTACTGGCCTCACCACCTGGCCTGTGGTCGGCTTTCTCCACCAGCCAAGATTACCCATGGACACCTCAGGCTGCTGTCTAGACTAGTTGAATTCCCTCAGAGTAACTGTTACACTGTCTACCTTAGTTTTTAGTTTCACAGCCTTGCTTTAAATTCAAGGCCTATATATAGTAGTTCCCTGGCTTCCTCAACAGGGCTTTATCTCTACACAGTCTCTCAAAGTTGTAGCCTCTATCTCTGAGGTCTCTTCACAGTTTGAGAGTGCCTAACGTTTCATTAGCATACCTTACTTAGGCTGCTCTGTTCCAGTTTGCATCATTCATCTCTGCTGTGTTCATGGCCTTCTTTCAGCTTGGCATCTATGGCACCCAGACTAGCCCCATCCGTGGGGTCAAGGGATCTTCATGTGGAACTCCCTTGCTTATATTGGGTGTGGTCTTTGACTTTCTTGAGGGCTCTTGTGACCTCCTGCGATTTCCAGCATTTTCAGAGGCTTCTGAAGCTTTTCAGCCATGCCCCTTCAACAAGGCACTAAGTTTCTCAACTTGGCTCCTCCCATTTCTGCTTCAAGTTCTAGCCAGTGTTCAACAGCCAAAAGCTTCAGCTAGAGTCTCCCAAAATGTGGCTGCATTGAGAAGCCTTCCTTCAGTTTCCAGGGCTTTAAAAATGTCTATATCCTGCCATGTGCCAGGCCAATCTGCCATCCTCTCCTATATTTCACTAAAAAAAGCTAATTCCCATTACAATATATGGTCAAATTAAGCCCTCCCCATTTCTTTTTAATCATCATTTTAAATTAGGTACCAGAAAATTAAAAATTATAGATGCAACATGCTGTATATTTCTTTAGACAATATGTCTCTGAGTTATTAAATGAGTTGGCTACTTCAGAACACCTCAAATTTTTTTCAGCAAAGTTCCAAACACCAAAAAAATTATTTTATTATATTACCATCATCATCATATCATTTTGTTTGTGTGTGTATGCATGTATGTCTGTGTTTATGTGTGTATGTGTGTTTAGATGTGTCTGTTTGTGTATGTATGTATGTATATGTGTTTGTGTGTGTATGTGTGTTTGAGTGTGCATATGTATGTATGTGTATGTGTGTCTAAGTAAGTGTGTGTATATGTGTTTGTGTGTATATATGTATATGTATGTGTTTGTGTATCTATGCAAGTGTTTGTGGATATGTGTGTGTGTTTAAGTGTATATGTAGGCAGGCATGTGCCACAGTGCATATATGGAAGTCAGAGCATAACTTTCAGGAGTTGACTCTCTCCTTCCACTTTGTTGATATAGCATCTCTCTTATTTTCCTTGTTGGACTATGAACTCCTTGTACAGTAAGCATTTCCCAACACACTGATCCCTAGTTCTAAACTTTCAAGATAAAATGTTTGAGGAGATATTACATTTTAGAGGACCTGAGGTGGACATGTTAACAGAAACTGACCTAATGATAGTGTACATAACATTCTGTTTGGAGGGAGGGGGAGAAAGCGCTAACTAAGAAGGAAAAAAATCTCTCAAAATCCTGCTCAGAATGAGTGACAAAATAAGAGATAATCACTTTATAAAGAAAAATGTTTAATTCTTGGTTTCACAGACTTCAGTCCTTATCTGCTTAGCCCTGTTGCCTTTAAGTCTATGGCAAGGAAAATATCAGAGTTGGATCACAGAAAAGAGTCCCAACACAGTCAAGAAGCAAGGTGAAGGAAGAAGCTTTTGGAGTTTCAATATCCCCTTCAAAAGAATGCCCTCAGTAGCCAAACTTCCTCAATTTCAACTCTTGGCGTCCATTGCAGCTCAACTCACTGGGTGCTTAGACAAAAAAGCCTTTAACACAAGGGTACTTGGGAAAAATGTATCCAAATCATAACAACTAGATTGATGGATTCATCCAACTTCAATTACTTTATTCCACACTTCACTTTAAAAAAAAGAATTATTTACTATTATTTCATGTGTATGGATATTTTGTCTGCATGTCTGTGTGCCACATATGTATGTTTCCCATGGAGGCCTGAAAAATGTGCCATATCCTCTGGAACTAGAGTTCAAGGTGGTTGTGAGCCGCTATGTTGGTGCTAAAAATAGAACCTGGATCCTCTGGAAAAGTGGCCAGTGCTCTTAACCCCTGAGCCATCTTTCCAGAACACCCCCCCCCCCCACCGTTTTACTTTCTCATATAGGCATCTTCATTCTGGAGTTTCTGAAAATGTTTTTCAACTTCAGCACACCCAGGAAAAATGAGTGATTAAAAGAAGGGAAAATAGAAGTGTTTCTGGTCACTCCCTTGTGTCCCCAAACCTTCATTCCCCCACCCATTCCCATGAGCTTCCTTCTAAGCTGCCTGAGTAGGCAGTCAATAAAATATTTTGAAAAAGAAAACAATGTTGGCAGGACAATAAAATGGCACTTTAACTTGCTGGAACTGGTTCTGCTTCAGTGGGTTCTGCTTCTCCTGACCTTCCCCTTTGAAAGAAAGAAGGAAGGAAGTTAAAGTCAATTCAGATGACCAGGGAGGAGAAAATGGCCAGACAAGGAAATCCCTTTACATATTTGTACACCACATAATCACAGGGCAAAATACTTTGAATTCCTGACATAGTGTCAGCAACATCTGAATAAGGAAAGATGAGAGAGACGTGTGAATCTGACTTCTACAGAGATCTGCTTAGAATATGAATGAGGAAAATCTTATGAATTTATGAGAGAACAGCAAAATGAGGTTCAATATGAGCCTTTTGAAGAATACTCATAGCAGAGAAACAACATTTGATGTCATTTGCTAATGTGGGAAAGGCTTATGGCTACATAGGTTAGTACTACCATTTAGCATGTGGAAGTCAGTCTAGTCTTTCCAAGTGCCTTTAACAAACTCTCACAATTATAGTAGCAACAAAGGACCTACATCATTTTCCAAAGTTCCTAGAAAAGTGGTACTAGACCCTTCCTGTTCCATCTTAAAAATCACATAGATTATGGTACACCAGCAATTTCCATACCCTTTTTTCAGAAAAGATTAAATCAGAGCCAGAGAAAAAGAATGATTTTCAACAGCCTTTGAAATGCCCTGTTGCAGAGGTAGGCTAGCATCTATCCCAGCCTTGTAGCTCTTAATCCACTACACACTATGGTGGGTTTGTTGAAAAAATACAGAAAAGGCTCGTAATCAGTCCTGGAATCATCAAAATTATTATCCAGACTGCACTGCATCTGGTTCTCTTCAAGGAAGCATCCAGCAGTGTCTCACAGAAGAGCATCCATGTTCTGAATATTTGTGGTCACAGGTGATAGAGATCAAAAGTTTATGTCTGATGTCCAAATCATATTTCAGATGTTAAAGAGAGATAGAATACAAGATGGAGTTACAAGTGAATTATAATTTTTAAACATTGAAAAATGTTCAATATCAGTTTCATCCAACCAATCACCGCATGAACTCAACAGGACACCTGAATCAACTTTGGCTTAGCTTCGGATGAATGAAGCTCTGCTCAGTTTGACTGCTAGGTAAAAGAGTCCCAGAAAGTTCCTAAAGTGGATTTTGCCATTTCAAAATAAAAAATAATGAAAAAAAAAGTTTTGCATTAGGGCAAACTTACTACAATAAGATATATTATAGATAGCACATACAGTCGAGGGGGATGCCTCATATTCACTACAGAATTTTTAAACTCTCATTAGGTAAATTAATATACTCAGAAATGTATGAAGGAAAAATAAGATTCTTTCTCATCCAATAAGGGGGATAGAAAAAAAATGGCAATTGAGCTATCATTCACTTCAACTCAACTCTTTCATCTTGCAGGTAGGAGTATTAAGACCTAGTCTAGGAAAAGAAAATGCCCCCCATTCTCCAAAAATGCTACTTATTTTTCACAGAGTCAAGCAGTATTGTGATTAGGAAATGAGTCTTAAAGGAGTCATAAGAATGGCTGTTTACCTTTATGAAATATTGAGTAGTTTAATTTGTTTTCTTTGGTTTTTTTGGGATGTTTTGAAGCCGTAGGCGAAACAAGTAGTGTTTGTTGTTCAAGTTGTTCAATTTTCTTCTCCTAAAAAAACGGAGTCAGAAAGCAATTTACATCTCTTCCACATACATATTTTAATTTAAAAAGCCCAGCTGTGTCAATTGGTCCAACTGGATGTTCAGTGCATTCCAGACAATATTATGTAATGACTTGTTGACCTTAGAATGATCAGTCCCATAGTAACTTGTGAAATCTTGGCAGTTGTTTACTGATTGGCCACTTGCTTGGTTGGTTGTTGACTGGTTGGTTGAACTTTTCATTGGTGTATTTACTCGTCAGAGCTCTCTAGAGAAACAGAGCTGATACATATGATTCATTAAAGTGGCTTACAGGCTGTAGTCTCAGTAGACTAAAAATGGATGTCTCCCTACAGGAAGTAGGGAGTTCCACCCACAAGTAATGTTCCACCCACAAGACTGGATGCCTCAACAGTCCCAGTCTGCTACTGAATCCTAGAGAACTGGTGTTCCTTCATCTACAATGGAATATCATAGAACTATGTTCTAATATCAGCAAAGGAACTTCCCAACAACAGCACAGTTCATCTTGCCAGCATGAGTGTGGCAGGTGAAAAGCAAAAGTTTCCTCCTTCCATGCCTTTTTATGTGGGCTATCAAGAGAAGGCGTGTCCCAGATTTGGAGTAGGTTTTCCTACCTCAAATGATCCAATAAAGAAAATTTCTTTACAGGTGTGCACAGATGCTTGTGTCTTTTTTTGGTTCTAGATGTAGTGAAATTAACAACTAAGATTAGCTATCACATTTGTTTTCTTGATTGGGTTTCTGGTTAATCTTAACTTTTGTTGCCTACTATTTTGACATAATGATATTAACTATCCAAATACATTAAATTTGAAAATATCCTTTAGGTATTTCAGCTCTGAGGATATCTTCCACATAAACAATCAAAAACAAACAAGCAAGTAAATATATCTCAAAAAATCAGACAACTAATGAGCAACAAATATTGTACAACTCCAGGGAAGAAAGCCCTTGGCAGAAGGGCACAGAAGATATTGGCATCTGAAAGATTTAGTGATCCTGGGTCTAAATTGAAGGCTAGAAATATAGACATGACACTCAACTAAAATCAACAAGCATGTAACCCTACAGGGCTATGTGACCAAACCCTAAAAGAAGAAAGACTGAGCAAAAAGAGAGTTAAAAGAATTACAGATAGCTCATACAGACTTTAAAGCACCCATCATAAATGTGTTAAAGAAAATAAAGAGATATGTAGTCATAGTAGAAAAAGTTTTTATCATAGTTATAATTGTTTCATAGAAAATATTCAAACATTCAAAGAGGAAAAAATATTGGATGAAAAACTAATCACAACAGTAAATAATAGACTCATAGGGCACAGTTTGTTAATAGTAACAGGGTTATATGTGTAGAAAATACAAAAGACAGTATGCTCTGTTAGAATTAACCAGTTTGGAAAGCTACTGGATATGGATATATCATATTAATCAATTGTATTTTTCCACATGAGAAACAAATGATTAAAATTTGACATTCAAAACCTTTAAAAACATTCTTGTTACTGTCTCATGAAATTCTAGGTATACTTGGAGAAAGTATTGTTACATCATTAAAGAAAAAGTTAAGACTATGTCCCAATGGCAATGGCTTTATTAGGCTAAGACTTGACTAGAGGTGACTAAGACAGGAAAATAGAGAGCTCTGGACAAAAATACCATTCTTATAAACTGTTATTGGATTACTAAGCCCACCACCCTTCTATGCCAGCTTCTCTCTTCTTCATTAAAGTTTCCTTTCTTGAGCCTCCAGTAGTTCATGATTATCCCATAATTCCAACCACACCATAGTCTTCAAAAGTAACCATGAGTCTTTCTAGCAACATGTTATGAGTCTCCTGAAAGTTGCCATATTATGTCCTTCATCTCATGGCCACCAGGGCTAAACACAATGTTAATGAATGTTTGCTACCTGAATAGATGAATGCAAAAAGAATAAAAACATAAAGTTCTGTCCAAAATAATATTATTAAATATATATATATATATACATACATACATACATACATACATATATGTGTATGTATATGTCTATCAAACAAGTGGTGGATAAAACAAGACAGGGAAACAGATAAGCAACTAAACAATCAAATAATGGGGAAATAAATGGAGATTGATGATAGGGTCAAGGACTGCTGAATAAGCGTGGCTAGTGAAACAGGTTGGTCTGTATACAGCACAAGGACACATAAAATAATGGGTGTAAGGAGCTGGAGAGATGGCTCAGCTGTTAAGAGCAGTGGCTGCTCTTTAAGAGAACCTGTATTCAATTCCCAGCACCTAAAGGGTGGCTCATCACTACCCGTAGCCCCAGGCTCAAGAGATCTGATGCACTCTTCTGGCCCAATGGACACTATGCATGTACCTAGTGCACAGACATATATGCGTACACAATATTGGAAAAAGTGTGACCCAACTCAACTACCAGAACCACTTTTGTTGGATCCCCTCCCCCACCCCATCATACCCATATCTCATAAAATAGACTAACAGTTCTTGGAAACATAACTCCTTGTTAGTGCAGAGCAGTACCTATGTAGTTATAATTTAAATTCTCTGTTGCTCAGTGTTGCTGAGCCATGTAAGGCGAAGAAGTCAAGACCCCAACCAGCTGACATTGGTAAATGCTTGAGGTTTTGTTGTATCAGGAGACACACTTAACTCCATATTGTTGAGAATTTGTATTTAATTGTGTGCATTCACTGTGCTCACTTTCTGAGCACCATGTAGCACATTCCAATTCAATCATAGAATTATAAAGCCAGGATAAGACTTATCTTCTGAGTATGGGATTAAGTTTTAGGTGTGTAGTTAATAAAGAACTTGCTTAAAATGTTGTTCTCCATTTTATAAAAATGATTGGACATAATAACATCAGCCATCAACAACAACACAGGACTCATAGTGTTAACATTTTCTGATGTAATGATGGATGAACTTAACATTTCTGGGCTTTACAATGTTGTAAATGTAATATACACAAAATATCAACTATTCTTGAACTGTGGTATCTTCTCAGACCAGCGATATTGAGGTGACACTCTCATGATGACATGGATTCAAGCTCTTTTTTGAAGCTAAGCAGCCGTAATAAGCCAGTCCTATGGTCACCAAAGGAACCACACACACACCCTGTATCCCACTGTGTTGCAGAATGGTGGGAGTGGTTGAGTAGGATAGCTAAATTTCATGCATGTTGACATGTTATGGGTTTATTGAGACAGAGCTTCCTTTTATATTGAATCAGGTAAGTCGACAGCCTAGCTCTGCCAAGACAGGCTAGGTAAGTCCTTCATAATTCCTGCTCTACAATCAATGTCTGTCAGAGAAATGGGACCAAAAGGCTGAAGATTGATGCTGTAACGTATGGAGAGAAAATGGGAACTGTCGAGGCAGCCACTGATATGTCATTTCTTAGTTTTGGAAGATGCAGGCCCTGCACTTCCTATATAAGCAAATATATTTATCCCTCTCAGGTCTCTGAGGTGGTTGAAGAATAGATAGCTAGAGTCTCATGGTTAAAGTTTGAGTTGTTTAGGAATCAAGAGGGTGTTCTGGATCTAAGAAGATGTTTTTAAAATTGGGATGCAAGTTAGTATGAAAGCTGAGTTGGCTATAGAACTTTAAACACATGGAGATGGTTAGATAGTAGAATGTTAAAGTCAGGGGCCAAATATGTATGGACTGGACATTGGGAATGTATGCTAAGCCATATAACTCTCATAAATGTGGTGTATTTATTTCTGTTGTTTTGTATAGTATTTACTGTTATAAGAGAAAGAACCATTTGTTGGACTGAAAGGGGAGCTGTTTGGGGAAGAGGGTGGAAGGGTGGGACAGGAAGGGGGAATAGGGAAGGGTTTGTGACTGAGATGTAACTTGAAGAAATAAAAAAATAAAGTATAAAAAAGCATCAGGAAACCCAGAATTATAAAACAAAAAAGGGGGTCAAAATGAATTATTAGAGATAATAACATCTGTCACAAGTTTCAATTATACTATATGTTCTATCTTTAAAAAAAGAAAATTATCTATTTTTAAATTACTGAAGTTTCTTGAGAAATTGCCTTTATGAGGCAAAAAATATTATATTTTACACATGTTCCTTCATCATTAATACATTCCATAACATCACTTTTCAAATGTTTATTTATTACTTCAAGTTGCATCTCCATCACAGTGCCCTCTTTCTACTCCTCGCAGTCTCAACCTCCTACCCTCTCCCCCCTCCCCCTCCTATCCCACTCCTCCAGTGTGGGGTGTCCCTACATATCAGTCCCTCCCCTAGTTCAGCAATTATATGAGGGCTAAGACCTTCTTCATACACTGGAGGCCTATATGGCAGCACCACTAGGCCAAAGTGTCCCACTAACAGGTAACAAAGCCTATATTCCTGTTCCTTTTGGTGTATTGGTTCTAGGATAGTTATCCTGTACTACATGGCTAAAATCCTACTATAAGTGAATAGATGCCATGTGCATCCTTCTGAGTCTGGGTTAGCTAACTCAGAATGAGCTTCTCTAGTTCCATCCATTTGGTTGAAAATTGGATAATTTCATTTTTTCTGATAGCTGAGTAATATTCCATTGTATAGATGTACCACAGTTTTTTAATCCATTCTTCAGTTGAGGGACATCTGGGTTGTTTCCAGTTTCTAGCTATTACAAATAAGGCTGCTATGAACATAGATGAGGAGACTTCCCTATGACTCCGTGAGGAGTCCTTTGGGTGTATACCCAGAAGTGGTATGGCTGGGTCCTGAAGCAAAGTTATTCCAAGATTTCTAAGATATTGCCATACTGACCTCCATAGTGGTTGCACAAGCCTGCACTCCCACCAGCAATGGAGTAGGGTTCCCCTTTCTCCACACCCTGACCAGCATGTGCTGTCATTTGAGCTTTTGATCTTAGCCATTCTGACAGGTGTGAGATGGAATCTCAGAGTCGTCTTAAGTTGCATTTCTCTGATGATTAAGGATGTTGAGCATTTCTTCAAGTGTCTCTCAGCCATTAGGGATTCCTCCTTTGTGAATTCTGTTTAGCTCTGTTCCCCGTTTTTTGATTGGATTATTTGGTTTCTTGGCATTTAATTTCTTGAGTTCTTTGTAAATGTTGGATATTAGCCCTCTGTCAGATGTGGGGTTGGTGAAGATTTTTTCCCAATTTGTAGGCTGCCATTTTGTTCAAATAACAGTGTCTTTTGCCTTTCAGAAGCTTTTCAGTTTCATGAGGTCCCATTTATTGATTGTTGGTCTTAGATCCTGAGCTGTTGGTGTTCTGTTTAGGAAGTTGTCACCTGTGCCTATGAGTTCAAGGGTTTTCCTCACTTTCTCTTCTAGTAGATTTAGTGTGTCCAGCCTTATGTTAAGGTCTTTGATCCACTTTGGACTTAAGTTTTGTACAAGGTCATAAGTATGAGTCTAATTTCATTCTTTTACATGTGGATATCCAGTTGGACCAGCACCATTTGTTGAAGATGCTGTCTTATGTATCAAACTACCAACAAAGTAAACTTCTCAAAGACAAGATCTTCAACTTCCTCCAGCACCTAGCCTAGCTTTAAAACATAAAAAGGTCACAGGGCTAGAATGTCATATAGAGGGGAATAATTAAGGATAAAGAAAGAGTGGATGAGAACCAGACAGAATGGAGTTTAAGGTAACACTGAGGTATTCTTTAATTAAAAGAAAAAAAAAAAAGGATAGGCCTATTTCAGATCTGGTGGCTCTTGAAAGTCCTTCCAGGGCACAGCCTTAACTTTACCTCTGATACCTGCTTAGAAAGTTAGAAAGTATCTCAAGGGCAGCTAATGTTGTGTCAGGAGTTCAGAGTTCTATAGTAACTGCAGTGGTCTGTGCTGGGAGCAAAGCAGACCTCCTTGCTCTCTGGATGGCCAGTGCCAATCCTGAGACCAATGCTATGCTGAACCAATGGAGAATTAAACAGCATTGTTTTGCTATGAAATAAACAGCTCGTATTTATTCATATGCAGTTGTTGTTTTCCTCTCTCCTTGTACATGTGCTACAATTCTCCCCAAACTAATTACCTAATTACAGATGGTGAAAGCATTTAAAGGATTAAGCTGAGATCCCTCACATGTAATGTGGAGGTGGGGAGGTTTATTAACAGCTCTGCTAAAGAATAAACCCAACCCCCTTTCACCGCTGCTGACTCATTTATTAATCTGCCCCCTCCACCCATATGGTTAACCAACTTTAATCCCTCCAAGGTACCACTAAATACTACCAGCCATTTATACTAAGCACTTTAATTAATCACATTAGCAGCAATGTGTTGACCTTCTCATTTCCTGCATGCCACTCACACAGGTTCCTGGGGGAAAGAACTGGAACAAACATTTCTACCCATGACCACAAGGCACAATTAACTCCTTTAAAGATGGAGTCACCAACATCTCAGACAAGAGAAGTCAGAATGTGGTGACTTCTTTTTTTGACATATGGATGCGCTGTTGTTTTTTAGCCTGCTCCATGGTTTGTACAGGAAGACAATAAGGTATATACACAAAGAAGAACATCCTCCTCAGAAGCATGGATACTCCTAGTGAAAGTTCATGTACATCAGCCTGTACCCTTGGGAGAGTCATTACTCAGAAAGTTAGATTATACTACAGGAACAGACAACTCTGAAACCTTGGGTGTATGAGACTGTTGTTCATAATTCACATGGGCAAACTACAGTGTGGGTCAGAGTGACACTGTTGTAGCTTCGCTGAAACAAATACTGGCCCATTTCTGTATCTCCATCACCTTAGCATGAAAGGGAAGAATCAAAAGCTAGAGAATTACAAGTTGGCTTTCTAATGCCTCTGCCTGAGAGGGTAGGTATCACTTGTAAGACAAATTTTATAGTTCTGCTTAACCACAAGGAGACTGAGACATACAGCCTATTGTGTGCACAGAAAGGAGAGATAGTAACAAATACTAATGTTGATCTAAAGACACTGGGTCCATTTGTCTTTACTAAACTATTTACTGATTATTGATAATAATACTTTATTTCATTGCAATGAAAGCTAGATTGTAAAGAATTTGTGTGTGTGTGTCTGTGTGTCTGTATGTGTGTGTATCTGTCTGTGTCTGTATATGTGTGTATGTGCCTGTGTGTCTGTATGTGTGTGTGTGTATATCTATCTGTGTCTGTGTGTGTGTCTGTGTGTGTGTGTGTTATGAAGATATTCTTGTGGATACACATGTGTAAACTCACTTGTGGATGCCGCGGGTCAAAAAAGAGTATTTTCTTTGATCCTTCTCTAACTTATTTTTTGAGACAGTTTCTCACAGAACCTGGAGCTCATTCATTCGGCTAAACAAGCTGGCCAGTGAGTTCAGGTTCTACTGCCCAATGCTGGGGTTATAGCCGTCTGCCATCACGCTCAGCCTTTACATAGGTATTATGGATCTGAACTCTGGTCCTGGTGTTTGTAGAACAGGCACTTACCCAGTTATGTTTTCTTCACAACCCCTACAAATACCTTTCTATATTTCATTCATTTTTTTATCTTGTCATGCTCCACAGAATGATCATGACTAAACTCTGAGTGGATGGATAGGAATTTGGGATGGAATGCCCACTCTACCACACCGATGCTTCTACGCCATGGGTTCCTACAAGACTTCTCAGTTTGGGTGCAGTGACTGAAGATTACAGAAGCTTACTAAAGTGTTCTGTGTGATTTGCCTTGAGAAGGGGGCCCATACTTTTCTTTGAGTTTTCACTTTGCTGAGCTATTGGCTTCTGAAAGGTTAAGGCTACACAGTAAGTCAGAGCATCTGCTGTGTGCCTGGGGTGGCAGGCACACACAAGAAGCCACTGAGGAAGGAATGTATGAGAAGTAGGTAGGTGGCAGAAGTTCTGCTACAGACCAGGTATCCACGTTAGGCAGTTGGAAGGATGGGAGCTGAACCAATTCGTCCAGAAACAGGCCTTGGATAATTTACAATGTCAGTAGAAGAGCTAGGAAACCTAATCTGAGTTCAAAAAGAGCAGTAAGAGCCAGGAACTAACCTCTATGTATTTTTCAAAATTATGAAAAGACCCCCTCCTCTTGAAAGAGAAAGAAAGAAGGAAAGGGGAAGGGAGAAAAGGAGGCAGGAAGAGAGATTAGGAAGGAGAAGAGGAAAGACAGGAGGGAAGGCATGCTCAGACACAATGTATGTGGACAGTAAGCCTGGAGGATAGGACTAAGTTGTGGTTTTTTTTTTTTTTTGCCTTTGGACATTTATAGTACATAAGGTCTGGTGGTGAAAAGAGAAACATCACTCTGGACTTGTTCTGTCATTAACTGTAACTACTTCAGTAAGAACATATACTAAGTGGTTAATTTATGCCTGGCATATCACAAGATACCCCTGCACTATCTGATACTTTAACACTTGAGGAAAAAATGTGGTTTAGAGACAGACATGGGAAAGTATTCAAAACAGTAAATGTGCATCTAATGACTAATTATAAAGTAACCCTCCCTCTGCATGCCATGAGAACCAGAAGTTCATACATGTTCCTTCCTTCACTCCTACCCAGTGGACTCTGCTGTTCTGCCATCAAGCTGATAATGTCCACGATGTCTTTCATGTTACCTCCTATGCCCATGCATCGCCTTGCCTAATTACCAGGTTACCTAAACTGTAGCTATATAGTGACCACCATGTCCTAGTGGTCATACATCTAGAGCACAGAGTTCAAAATGTTGGCCCAGAATGTGAGGAAATAAGCCCAGAAGGCAAGCAGTTCTCTATGTCCACAGGTCTCAGATATGCAGCTTCAGAGTTTCGCACACTCCAGATCTGAGTTGATGTCTCATATATATGGGGGAAGGTGTCATATATATATATATATATATGTGTGTGTGTGTGTGTGTGTGTGTGTGTGTGTGTGTGTGTGTGTATGAGACAGAGACGAGACCGGGGTGGGGGGGTGGAAAACAAATAAAAATAAACACCAAAACCAAAGAGCAGTTCACCTGATGCAAGGAAACACTGACATTGAGCACATTCTGTGAGAAAGACCCTGACCCTGATTTATGCCAACCCTTCATTTTAAAACCTTATTATTTCAAGGGTTATAAACAATCTCATCCTGTCAACTTAACTCAAATGTACAGATAAAGAAGTCCCTGTTGAAAAGTGACTCTTTCAAGGTCGAACACATAAGCTACCATTCAAGCAGCAAATGGACCAGGTATGTAAAACCCTTTGAACGTGTCAAGCACCCAGCAAAAGGGAAGCCACAATGGATTTTCTTCACTTTTCAGGCTGGACAGCCCCATTGGTTTACACTCTGCTTTGATGAAGTTCTGGGAAGCCAGCCAGGTCACTTCAGGGATTAAGATAAAGCTAACAGAAATAGATCTGCTCTTTTCCCTAAGCCCAACTTTGAGGCTGGAATTGAGTAACCCAGCCAAGGATAGCTTTCTGTCCCCACATGAATGTTCTAAAAGTTGCTGGGTAGCCAATGGTAATAATTTCTCACTTCTACAGTATACACACCACTTTATACCTTGCAAAGTTCTCCAAAGTTTGCAAGCTACTTAAACGCCTGGTATCACACACGATCAACATAGCATTACTCTGGGAGAGTCCAGGCTAGCATTTAATTCTTATTTTTAAAGGATGTAACTGAATTGAAGCATGGAGACACTCCTGCCCCATTGTCACACTAGGTAACATATGAAAGGCCTAGGGCTCTTAAAATTGCTTCTTCCTGCAAGATGGCGGTGGTCAGCAGGGACACATTTTGAGCTCGGAGGAGAATAGCTACAACATTGTAGAAATATAAACAAGCTGAGGAACATACTGAGAAGCATGAACCCGCAGGGTCACACCTGGCAAACCCAGGGACTAGTAGGGGTCCCTCGTGGGACCCTCAGACACTCCCAGGCAGCAGACCGCAGCAGAGCGAAGCTCTGTCCGGAACCAGGCAGTGTGAACCCAGGCAGTGCTGCCCATAACCCAGACCAAAAGGAGCAGTGCAGACCCAAGCAATGAAGAGCATAGAGCAGGGCTTGGCACAGCATGGCATGGTGTGGAACCCAGGCCAAGAAGCGAGATGCGGAAGTGGGCAAGAGCCACTCAAAAACCCAGCCAGTGGACAGGCTTGGGGCCCAAAGCAGAGGATACTGGTGCCAGACACAGACTCAGGGCGCAAAGCAGAAGTCAACAGCTCTGAGCAAAGTCTTGGGGCCCAAAGTGGAGGTTAGTGGTGAGGGACAAAGACTCTAATACAAAGCTGAGACCTGCGAGCGGCCTGGGGCATAGGTCTGGGGTACAGAACAGAGGCCACTGGCGCAGGACACCTTCCCGGGACCCAGGCTGCAGAAGCTGGCAAAAGTCATGCAGCGGCTTGCAGGGAGGCACAAGCATATCTGGGCTTACCCAGAAAGGTCCCTCTTTCTGGATATACAATCACTTGTAAGAACATTGCACTCAGACAGGGCAGAGGGCTGCTCTTCTTGCACCAGTACAGACTCCTGCAGGTCTGATTACTGCAAATTCTTGGGAGGTAGTACCAACTGCCAGATAGAGGTACTTCCCCAGCTACCTGAGCACCCAATATTCACATGGTTACCTCAATACCCTAAAGAGGATCGGCAGTGCCACTAAATTGGTCCAGAAGACATCGGGAACAATCAGCTTAGGGCAATCAGATGGCTAAAGAACAAAACTGACAAAAATCAGGGAAATATGACTCCAACGAAATTCACCAAGGTTAACACAGCAAACCCTGAATATCCCACCACAGCTGAAACACATGAAAATGATGACAAATCTATACTTAGGAAAATGATGGAGTCCTTTCAATAAGAAGTCAAAATATGGAAAGAATACAAAGAATCCTCAATTTTACAAAAAAAAGCATTGGAGAATACCATTAGAGACCTCCAAGTCAACACAACCCAACATGAACAGGAAAGAGACAAGGCAATGAAAGTGTCAAAAAATTTGAAAGATTTGCAGACAAAGACAAGCAAATAGCAACAGGAAACATATAAAATGAATGAAATGTTTCAATACTTGAAATTGGAAGTAGAAGCAATAAAGAAAACACAAAGAGAAGATGTTTTTAAAATTGTGATGCAAGTTAGTATGAAAGCTGAGTTAGCTATAGAACTTTAAACTCATGTAGATGGTTAGATAGTAGAATGTTAAAGTCAGGTGCCAAATACATAGAGACTGGACATTGGGAATGTATGCTAAGCCATGTAACTCTCATAATTGTGGCCTATTTATTTCTGTTGTTTTGTATTGTATTTATTGTTATAAGAGAAAGAACCATTTGTTAGACGGAAAGGGGGAGCTGTTGGGGGGAAAAGATATACCTTAAACTTAAAAAAGGGGGGGAGAGGTAGGGGGTTGAGGGGGCAGAGGGTGGGAGGGTGGGACTGAAGGGGGGAGTAGGGAGGGGATTGTGATTGAGATGTAACTTGAAGAAATAAAAAGTAAATTAAAAAATTTTTTAAAAAAGAGGTGAACAGAGTGTGCAGTCAAAAAAGGAAAAAAATATACCAGGTAGTCAATTAATTTTTTAAAAAGTCATTTTTGTGAAATTTGTAATACTTGTGGTATTTTTATCAGCTTTTAAAAATTGTGTAATTTTTGTAGTCTCTTTCTTCCCTATAAATCTTTGTGCCTCATAAAAAAAAAAAAGAGTGAAAATGGAGAATCAAGGGAAGAGAACAGGAACTACAGATATGAGTATCAAAAATAGTATACAAGAGATGGAAGACAGGATCTCAGGCATGGAAGATTCAATGGAAGAAATCAGTACAACAACCAAAGAAAATGAGAAAGCAAAAAAGTTATCACCCAAGGATCCAAGATGGTGCAACCATAGAGCAGTTCATCTGAGTAGTAGGTGAATGATATTAGTCACTGTGGGGTGAATGTGAGGTCCCCTAGCCTACAGTGAAACACAGACGGTGTCTGAATTCCCACGGTGAACATTGAGACCAGTCACCAGGTAAAACAGCCCACGCAGTTCCCGGGAACACCACCCTGAGACCAGCCAGCTCCGTCACGGGTCTGGAGAGGAGCTCTGGCTAGAGATCTAGCCCAGGAGTGGATCCAGCCCACGGCTCCAGCCACAGACCAGCGGCTCTGCCTGTCTGCCTGATATCCAGCCTGCACTCGGACCTGTACACCCAAGAGTGAAAAACAGTCACACCACAAGAGCAAAGGTAAGTGAGATTATTTTTTCTGGAGTTTCCAACATGGTGGCACAGTGTGCACTGTAGCAGAGAGGCAGAGACCTAACCCAGTCACAACAAAGAAATTAGGAGCCAAGACTGCCTGCAAACAGAGCCCGCAACTGTGAGTTTTCCACACATACTGAGGCGGGTGGGTCACTCACCCTAGCACCCAAGCATCTGAGGCAGTCAGCAACAGGCACACTGAGGCCTGCATCTGTTGTGGGTGGAGCTCCCGGCCTGCATAGTCAGCCTAGCTGGAGAGCCAGAAAGACTGGGTCAGTGAGAGGAGAACACAGACCCAACAACAGCTCTACCTGCCTTTCTGAGGAGAGCTGTCAGCTCCCAGGTCCTCAGAGGCTAGCCCTCTCCCCACTCCAATCCCCTCTACATTGGTCCAAATGGGTCACAAGCAGTTGAGGAGAGCTGTAGCCACCCTCCTCTCTGAGAGCCAGTCAGTCTATTACAGGAACCTGCCCACCATCTGGAGGTAAACACCAGGATCTCAGGATCAGCCAACCCCCAGGGCAGGGAGTTTTCCTGAGCACCAAGATCAGGTAACAAAAGAAACAAACAGATAACACCTGGGTCGATCAGATGACAAAAGGTCAGCACAAGAACATGGTAAAAAAAAAAAAAAAAAAAAAAAAAAACAATAGGATGTCTCCAGATCCTAGCAATAATGCTACAGAGAACTCTGGACAGCTGAACACAATTGAAGCAAAGGAAAATGACCTTAATCCTACGCTTATATTAATAATAGAAGGCCTAAGGGAGGAAATCAAATACCTCAGAGAGCAACAACAAAATAGTGCAAAGGAGGTGATGGAAATGAATAAAGCGCTTAAAGGAATGGAAGACCTGAAAAGGGAAGTTGAAGCAATGAAGAAAATCCAATCGGAGACATCCATAGAACTGGAAAACGTTAAGAAAAGAATCAGAACTACAGACACTAGCATCACCAACAGAATTCAGGCTCAGAGGATAAAATTGAAGAAATTGATACATCTGTCAAAGAAAATGTCAAATCTAAAAAAGTCCTGACACAAAACCTTCAGGAAATCAAGGACACAATGAAAAGACGAAATATAAGAATAATAGGAATAGAAGAAAGAGAAGAGTCCCACCTCCATGGACCAGAAAATATCTTCAACAAAATCATTGAAGAGAATTTCCCAAATCTAAAAAAAGAGATGCCTATAACTGTACAAGAAGCTTACAGAACTCCAAATAGATTAGACCAGAAAACAAAATCTTCCCGCCACATAATAATCAAAACACTAAATGTACAGAACAAAGAAAGAATTTTAAAAGCTTCTAGGGAAAAAGGTCAAATAACATATAATGGCAAACCTATCAGAATCACACCTGACTTTTCTTCAGAGACTCTAAAAGCCAGAAGGGCCTGGACAGATGTCTTGCAGACCCTAAAATACCACAAATGCCAGGCTAGACTACTATTCCCTGCAAAATTGTCAATCAACATAGATGGAGAAAACAAGATATTCCATGACAAAGCTAAATTCAAACAATGTCTATACACAAATCCAGCTCTACAGAAGATGTTGGAAGGAAAACTTCAACCCAAAGAGGTTAACTATACACAAGAAAGCACAGGACGCAAATAGCATGCCTGCAGCAAAACCAAAAGAAAAGAAGCTCACTCACACACTATTTCCACCAACGTCAAGATGGCAGGAAGTAACAATCACTGGTCATTAATATCTCTCAACATCAATGGACTCAGTTCCCCAATAAAAAGGCACAGGCTAGCAGAATGGATGCTAAAACAGAATCCCACATTCGGCTGCTTACAAGAAACACACCTCAGCAAAAAAGATAGACATTATCTCCAAGTAAAGGGCTGGAAAAAGATATACCAAGCAAATGGCCCCAAGAAAAAAGCTGGAGTAGCAATTCTAGTATGCAACAAATTGGACTTTCAACCAACATTAATCAAAAGAGATGGGGAAGGACACTACATACTCATCAAAGGAAAAATCCACCAAGATGAAATTTCAATACTAAACATCTATGCCCCAAAAGTAAGACCACCCACATTCATTAAAGAAACACTACTGAAGCTCAAATCCCACATTGAACTTCACACATTAATAGTGGGAGACTTCAACACACCACTCTTACCACTGGACAGATCAACAATGCAGAAACCAAACAGAGAAATAATGAACCTCACAGATGTCATGAATCAAATGGACCTAACTGATATCTACAAAACATTTCACCCCAAAACAAAAGAATACACTTTCTTCTCAGCACCTCACAGAACCTTCTCCAAAATTGACCTTATAGTCGGTCACAAAGCAAGCCTGAACAGATACAGGAAAATTGAAATCATTCCTTGTAACTTATCAGACCATCATGGAATAAAGCTAGGCTTCAACAATAACAAAAACAATAGAGAGCCTGCAAAAACATGGAAACTGAACAACTCTCTCCTCAATGACCTCTGGGTCAGGGAAGAAATAAAAAAAGAAATTAAAGTCTTCTTAGAACTCAATAAAAATGAAGACACAACATACCCAAACTTATGGGACACATTGAAGGCAGTGCTAAGAGGAAAGTTTATAGCACTAAGTGCCTTCAAAAAGAAACTGGAGAGTTCCTATCTAGCCACCGAAAAGCACACCTGGAAGAGCTAGAACAACAAGAAGCAAACACTCCCAAGAGGAGCAGACAAGTGGAAATTATCAAACTCAGGGCTGAAATCAACAACTTAGAAACAAAAAGAACAACACAAAGAATCGACAAAACCAAGAGCTGGTTCTTTGAGAAAATCAAAAAAATAGACAAGCCCTTAGCTAAACTAACTAAAAGGCAGAGGGAAAAATACCCAAATCAACAAAATCAGAAATGAAAAGGGGGAAATAATAACAGACATTGAGGAAATCCAAAGAATCTTTAGGTCCTACTTCAAAAACTTGTACTCCACAAAATTGGAAAATCTAAATGAAATGGACAATTTTCTTGATAGATTCCACTTACCAAGGTTAAATCAAGAACAGGTAAACAAATTAAACAGTCCTATAACCCTTAAGGAAATAGAAGAAGTCATTAGAAGTCTTCCAACCAAAAAAAGCCCAGGCCCAGATGGTTTCAGCACAGAATTCTACCAGACATTCAAAGAAGAGCTAACACCAATATTCTTCAAACTCTTCCACAACATAGAAAAAAAAGGAATACTGCCAAACACATTCTATGAGACCACAGTTACCCTGATACCTAAACCTCACAAAGACCCAATGGAGAAAGAAAATTTCAGACCAATTTCCCTTATGAACATGGATGCAAAGATACTTAATAAAATACTTGCAAACCAGATCCAAGGTCACATCAAAAGTATCATACACCATGATCAAGTAGGCTTCATCCCAGGGATGCAGGGGTGGTTCAACATTAGAAAATCCATCAATGTAATCCACCACATAAACAAGCTGAAAGAAAAGAACCACATGATCATCTCATTGGATGCTGAAAAAGCTTTTGACAAAATGCAGCACCCTTTCATGATAAAAGTCTTAGAGAGATCAGGCATACAAGGACCATATTTAAACATAATAAAGGGAATTTACAGCAAGCCAATAGCCAACATCAAACTAAATGGAGAGAAACTTAAAGCATGTCCTCTAAAATCAGGGACAAGGCAAGGCTGCCCACTCTGTCCATATCTCTTCAACATAGTACTTGAAGTTTTTAGTTAGAGCAATAAGACAACTAAAAGAGATCAAGGGGATACAAATTGGAAAGGAAGAAGTCAAAGTATCCCTATTTGCAGATGATATGATAGTATATATCAGTGACCCCAAAAATTCCACCAGAGAACTTCTACAGCTGATAAATTCCTTCAGCCAGGTGACCGGATACAAAATCAATTCAAAAAAATCAGTAGCCCTTCTTTACACAAAAGATAAATGGGCTGAGAAAGAAATAAGGGAATCAACACCCTTCACAATAGCCACAAATAATATAAAAAACCCGGAGGTAACTCTAACCAAGCAAGTGAAAGACCTGTATGATAAGAACTTCAAGTCCCTGAAGAAAGAAATTGAAGAAGATATCAGGAAATGGAAAGATCTCCCTTGTTTATGAATATGTAGGATCAACATAATAAAAATGGCAATCTTACCAAAAGCAATATACAGATTCAATGTGATTCCTACCCAAATACCAATTCAATTTTTTACAGATCTGGAAAAAACAATTCTCAACTTCATATGGAATAACAAAAGACCCAGAATAGCTAAATCAATCATGTACAATAACAGAACATCTGGAGGTATCACCATCCCAGATTTCAAGCTGTACTACAGGGCAATAGTAATAAAAACAGCATAGTACTGGTATAGAAACAGACCAGTTGACCAATGGAAACGAATTGAAGAAACAGAAATAAACCCACACACCTATGGTCACTTAATTTTTGATAAAGAAGCCAAAAACATACAATGGAAAAAGGAAAGCATTTTCAATAAATGATGCTGGTCTAACGATGTCAACATGTAGAAGAATGCAAATAGATCCATACTTATCACCCTGTACAAAACTTAAGTCTAAGTGGATCAAGGACCTCAACATAAATCCAGGCTCACTAACATTAATAGAAGAGAAAGTGGGGAAAAGCCTTGAAATCATTGGCACTGGTAGCAACTTCCTGAATAGAACACCAATAGCTCAGACACTAAAACAAACAATCAATAAATGGGACCTTTTAAATTGAAAAGATTCTGTAAGGCAAAGGACACTGTCCTTAAAACAAAACAGCAGTCTACAGACTGGGAAAGGATCTTCACCAACCCAACATCTGACAGAGGGCTAATATCCAAACTACATAAAGAACTGAAGAAATTAAACACCAAAAAATCAAATAACCCCATCAATAAATGGGGTACAGAGCTAAACCGAGAATTCACAGAAGAGGAATCTCTAAAGGTTGAGAGGCATTTGAGGAAATGTTCAAAATCTTTGGTCATCAGGGAAATGCAACTTAAAACAACTCTGAGATTCCATCTCACACTTGTCAGAATGGCTAAGATAAAAAACTCAAATGATAGAACATGCTGGCGAGGATGTGGAGAAGGGGGAACACTTCCCCATTGCTGGTGGGACTGAAAACTTGTGCAACCACTTTGGAAATCAATCTGGAGATATGTTAGAAAATTGAGAATAAATCTACCTCAAGACCCAGCCATACCTCTTTTGGGCATATATCCAAAAGATTCAAAACGAAACCACAAGGATATTGCCTCAACAATGTTCATAACAGCTTTATTTGTAATAGCCAGAAACTGAAAACAACCCAGATGTCCTTCAACTAAAGAATGGATAAAAAAAAACTGTGGTACATTTACACAATGGAATACTACACAGCTATCAGAAATGAGGAAATCATGCAATTCGAAACCAAATGGATGGAACTAGAAAAGCTCATCCTAAGTGAGCTGACGCAGTCCCAGAAAGATAAACATGGTATGTATTCCCTTATAAATGGATATTAACCATACATCAGAGGATAACTATCCTACAACCCACACACCCAAATAGATAGGAACCTAGCATATCTATCCTAGGAAAAATTCTACCTACCAGTGAGTCATGGAATCTGCTGCAGGTTAGTGGAACACCACACCCTAGAAGGTGTGCCTTATCAAGCTCCAGTACAAGTGGAAGCTCTTGGCCCTCACATGACGCAAGATCTGAGGGAGTATCATATGTGAGGGCCCACCTCATATTAGGAGAAGGAGAGTACCAAGTAGAGGAACAAGGAGGGAGGGAAGAAGGGAAGGAGAGAGGGAGGGAAGGAGAGAGGAAGGGAGAGGTCAGAAGAGGAGGAGGGAGGAAACTATGTTCTAGAAGTAAATAATACTTTTTTAAGAAAAGAGTTAATAAGCTTAAAAATATAATAAAAATACAATATAAAATTTTCAAACTATAATTTACCAAAGGTATAATTGCCTTACTGGCAAGAAAGGAAAATGGCCTTAATTTCAGATTAGAATGTTAGACTGCAGGTGGCTACAGAGATTACACAAACTTGATAGCATCTTAAAAGTTTGGTTTGTTTTTTTGTAGAGGTATAGGCTATTTCCATGGTTTTGCATTAAAGCATGTAACAGGTTTAAAACATTGCAAATAAATTAAAGGTGACAGCTGTTCAACCTAGTTTTACAAACCTCCAAGAGTTGAAAAAATTTAGAGCTAAGGTAAAATAATGCATGGTGTTAGCCCATCCCTTTACCTCCAGCAGAGGCAGGAGCATAACTATAGAGTTAGTTGTTTTATAAATTCTAAAGTTACAAGAAACAGGGTGGTGATGGTGCACACCCTTAAGTCCCATCATTGGGGAAGAATACACCCTTAATCCCAACACACTAGAGACAGAAATAGGCAGATCTCAGAGCTCAAGGTCAGCCTGATACAAAACAAGCTCTAAACAGAGAAAAACTTTGATCCAGGGGTGGAGGAGCACATCTCTAATCCCATCAGTTGGGAACCACATGTCTTTGATCCCAAAACTTAGAATGCAGAGACAGGCACATAGGATTTGGAAGGATTTAAGTTTAAAAGCTACTTACAAAAGGCAGGCTGCGATTCAAACAAATTGTCCGTTGAGATCTCAAAATATATACACTAAAGGTTTGTTTAGCTCCAAAATATCAAAATAATTTCTTCTTTAATCCAGATTGAAAGGTAATACTTTATATATTGTCAAAAAAACAAAATTGCTCCAGGAAAAATATTACCTGACCCCACCCCCCCAAAAAAAAGGTAATTGTCCCAGAGTTAGGATTAGGGCAGGGCTCTGTTCTTATCTTTCCAGGAGATTTAAAGCATCCATTCAAGGAATCCAGGGACAACTGGACAAAGGAAACCTCAGCAGAAAACAGATCAGACACCAAAGAAGATGAGTGGCCCAGATGATCCAGCCTTGCAGACTTCTTTAATAGCAGTTTCCTCAAAAGTCTACAACCACAACAACTCAAAATCGCTCAGATCATTAAGCTCCACAGACTGCTCCAGCCAGAACTTCAGTAAAGCTCTGAAGATCAGCTTCTGTCTACAAACTTCTTAGGACATCTAAAGAGCTGAACACAAAAGGACTGAACATAAAATGATTCTATTCACATTTTTAGCCATTTTTCCATTCTTTTTTGGGCCCCAAACAGGTTTACTACATCCCAAATCAGGAGGAAGTCATTTTAAGAGAACAACATCCCATCCCCAGAAGGTGGGGAGGGTGTTCCCCCCCTTTGGTTATTTGATAGATAATAGAAAATTTTGTTATTTAGGGGAAAAGACTACAAGCTGTTAAATGGTCTTGTTAAATGGGTTTTGGAGGTTAGACTCAGGGACTTCTCTCTTTTTCTTTTCTGTATCCTTCTTACTCTCCTATGTAGGAGTGAAAAGACTTGAGAAAAAGGACAGATTATTGAAGATGGCCTTATACCTTTGTATACTGATACAAAATTATTATTATATTTGGCTAAATTGGTATTGATCATTGTATATTAATACAAAATTAAGATTGTATATGGCTACATCGGTATTGATCTTTGTATATTGATACAAAATTAAGATTATATTTGGCTACAATGGCATTGACCCTTGTATATTGATGTAAAATTAAGATTGTATTGGGCTACATCGGTATTAATCTTTGTATATTGATACAAAATTAAGATTATATTTGGCCACATTGGTATTGATCTTTGTATACTGATACAAAATTAAGGACAACACTTCTTAAAGGTATTGTTTCTAGTAATGCTTAAAAATGAAATGTCAAGTTTTGGCCTCTTGCTACCAACCGTCATAAACTGTATAGGATAATTAAGAAATGGAAACTAATAGTCATGCAAACGTGTCATTTTGTTAGTTACTTGACAGTCTATCACAGTTATTTTCTAAGCTACTCAGAAATCAAGTTGCTAAGAGACAAGCAATATTTGCTCATCTAAATATAAAAGATAGGGTATCTTCAAAAACCTCAAGAGATCTGCAGAATATGGCATCCAAAGATGTTTTCTTAACTGAAGATTTTTTGATATCGAGACATGTCAGCTCCTGACAGCACGCCCTATTCTACTCCAAGTAGAAGATGAGCATCGAAGAATCTCCAGTGGGAGATGATTGAATTGGGGGTAACCCTGTCTCTTGGCAGGAAAAACCCCTTGCTTCAACTGTAGACAGACTTCTGTCCAAAAAGGACAAAACTTGGAAGCAGGTAAGTCGACAGCCTAGCTCTGCCAAGACAGGGTAGGTAAGTCCTTCATGTTTCCTGCTCTACAATCAATGTCTGTCAGAGAAACGGGGCCAAATGGCTGAAGATTGATGCTGTAATGTATGGAGAGAAAATGAGAACTGTCCAGGCAGCCACTGGTATGTCATTTCTTAGTTTTGGAAGCTGCAGGCCCTGCACTTCCTATATAATCAGATATATTTATCCCTCTCAGGTCTCTGAGGTGGTTGAAGAATAGATAGCTAGAGTCTCATAGTTAAATTTTGAGTTGTTTAGGAATCAAGAGGATGTTCTGGATCTAAAAAGGTATTTTTAAAATTGTGAGGCAAGTTAGTATGAAAGCTGAGTTAGTTATAGAACTTTGAACTCATGGAGATGGTTGGATAGTAGAGTGTTAAAGTGAGGTGCCAAATACATATGGACTGGACATTGGGAATGTATGCTAAGCCATATAACTCTTATAATTTTGGCCTATTTATGTCTGTTGTTTTGTATTGTATTTATAGTTATAAAAAAAAAAGAACCATTTGTTGGACTGAAAGGGAGAGTTGTTGGGGGGAAAAAGAAATACCTTAAACTAAAAAAAAAAAAAAGGGAAGAGGATGAGGGGTTGAGGGAGATGAAGGTAGAAGGGTGGGACTGGAGGGGGGACTAGGGAGGGTATTGTAATTGAGATGTAACTTGAAGAAATAAAAAAATAAATTATTAAAAAAGTTATCTCCCATAACATCCAAGAAATCAAGTCCTCAATGAAAAGACGGAACCTAAGAATTATAGGCATAGAGGAAAGAGAAGACTCCCAACTCCACGTTCCAGGAAACATCTTCAACAAAATCATAGAAGAAAATTTCCCAAACCTAAAGAGAGATGCTAATAAAATTCCAAGAGGCATACAGAACACCAAACAAATTAGATCAGAAAAGATACTCCTCTCAACACATAATAATTGAAACTCCAAATGTACAGAACAAGAATATTAAAAGCTGTAAGAGAAAAAGGTCAAGTAACATATAGTGGCAGACCCATCAGAATTACACATGGCGTCTCCTCAGAAACTTTAAAAGCCAGAAGGGCCTGGACAGACATCCTACAAGCCCTGAGAGAACATAGGTGACCAGCCAGACTACTATATCCAGCAAAACCCTCTAGCAACATAGATGGAGAAAATAAGATATTCCATGACAAAATCAAATTTAAACAGTATCTGCCCAAAAATCCAGCCCTACAGATTTTAGAAGGAAAATTCCAACCCAGAGAACATAACTACACCCCAAAAAAACAGAGGAAACAAACAAACAAACAAAAAACTCCGCTTCTCGTAAGCCAAAAGAAATATACAACCACCACCTACGCCAAAATAATAGGAAATAACAACCTTTGATCATTAATATCCACAACATCAATGGACTCAACTCCCCAATAAAAAGAAACAGGCTTACAGAATGGACCCTTAAACAAGACCCATCATTTTTGCTGCATACAAGAAATGCGTCTTACTAACCAAGATAGACCCTACCTCAGAATAAAGGATTGGGAAAAGGTTTTGCAAGCAAATGGACCCAGGAAGCAAGCTGGAGTAGCCATTTTAATATCAAATAAAATGTAGTAAATCAAAAAAGATAGAGAAGGGCACACTACATACTCATTAAAGGAAATATTCATCAAGATGACATCTCAATATTGAATATATATGCTCCAAATACAAGGGCACCTACATTTGTAAAAAAAAAAATGCTCTTCCAAAGTTAAAACCACACATCGATCCCCACACATTAGTACTGGGAGACTTCAACACCCCACTCACAACAATGGACAGGTCATCAAGACGGAAACTAAACAGAGAAATAATGAGTCTAACAGAGGTCATGAACCAAAAGGACCTAACAGATACCTACAGAATATTTCACCCAAACACAAAGGAATACACCTTATTCTCAGCATCACATGGAACCTTCTCCAAAATCGACCATATATACTCGGACACAAAGCATGCCTCAACAGATACAAGAAAACTGAAATAACACCTTGTACATTATCATACCACCATGGAATAAAGCTGGACTTCAAAAACAACAGAAATAACAGAAACCCTACACATTCATGGAAACGGAACAACTCTTTACTGGATGACTGCTGGGTCAGGGAAGAAATAAAGAAGGAAATCAAATACTTCTTAAAATCCAATGAAAATAAAGGCACAACATACCCAAACCTATGGGACACAATGAAAGCAGTGCTACAAGGAAAGTTCATAGCACTAAGTGCTTTCAAAAAGAAAACTGTGACAGCTCATATTAGTGAATTAACACCAGAACTGGAAAAAAAAAAAGAAAAAGAAAAAGAAGCAAACCTCCCAAGAGGAGCAGAAGGCAGGAAATCATCAAACTTAGGGCTGAAATCAACAACTTAGAAACAAAGAGAACAATACAAAGAATCAATGAAACCAAGAATTGGTTCTTTGAGAAAATCAACAAAATAGACAGACCCTTAGCCAAATTAACTAAAAGGGGGAGGAAAAAACCCAAATCAACAAAATTGGAAATGAAAAGGGAGAAATAACAACAGACATTGAAGAAATCCAGAGAACTTTTAAGTCCTACTTTAAAAACCTATATTCCACCAAATTTGAAAACCTAAGTGAAATGGCCAATTTTCTTGATAGATTCCACCTACCAAAGTTAAATCTAGATCAGTTTAACAGATTAAACAGTCCTATAACCCCATAAGGAAATAGAAACAATCATTAAAAATCTCCCAACCCAGGGCCAGATGGTTTCAGCACAGAATTCTACCAACCTTCAAAGAAGAGTTACTACCAATACTCTTCAAACTGTTCCACAAAATAGAATCAGAGAAACACTGCCAAACTCATTCTATGAGGCCACAGTCACCCTGATTCCTAAACCACACAAAGACCTAACAAAGAAAGAGAACTTCAGACCAACCTCCATCATGAACATAGATGCAAAAATACTTAATAAAATACTGGCAAACTGAATCCAAGAATATATCAAAAGAATCATACAACATGATCAAGTAGGTTTTATCTCAGGAATGCAAGGATGGTTCAACATACAAAAATCCATCCACAAAATTCACCATATAAACAGGCTGAAAGAAAAAAAACACATGGTCATCTTGCTAGATGCTAAAAAAGCATTTGACAAAATCCAGCACCCCTTCATGCTAAAAGTCCTGGGGAGAACAGGCATACAAGGACCATGCCTAGAAATAATAAAGGCGATATACAGCAAGCCTGTAGCCAACATCAAATTAAAATGGAGAGAAACTTGAAGCATTTCCTCTAAACTCAGGGACAAGACAAGGATGTCAACTTTTGGCATATCTCTTCAACATAGTACTTGAAGTTCTTGCTAGAGCAATTAGACAGCTAAAGGAGATCAAGGGGATACAAATTGGAAACTAAGAAGTCAAATTATCCCTGTTTGCAGATGATATGATAGTATACATAAGTGAACCCAAAAATTCCACCAGAGAACTCTTACAGCTGATAAACACCTTCATCAATGTGGCTGGATACAAAATTAATTCAAAAAAATCAGAAGCCCTTCTTTATACAACAAATAAATGGGTTGAGAAAGAAATTAGGGAAACAACACCCTTCACAATAGCCACAAACAATATAAAATACCTGGGGGGTAACTCTAATCAAGCCAGTGAAAGTCCTGTATGACAAGAACTTCAATCCTTGAAGAAAGAAATTGAAGAGGCCATCAGAAGATAGAAAGAGCTTCCATGCTCATGGATAGGTAGGATCAACATAATAAAAATGGCCATTCTGCCAAAAGCAAATATACAGATTCATTGCAATTCCTATAAAAATACCACCACAATTCTTTATAGACCTGGAAAATGCAATTCTCAACTTCATATGGAATAACAAAAAAAAACAGAATAGCTAAATCAACCTTATACAATGAAAAAACATCTGGACGTATCACCATCTCAGATTTCAAGCTGTACTACAGAGGAATAGTAATAAAAACAGCATGGTACTGGTATAGAAACAGACCAGTGGATCAATGGAATTGAATTGAAGACCCAGAAATGAACCCACACACCTATGGTCACTTAATTTTTGACAAAGAAGCCAAAATGGTACAATGGAAAAAGGACATCATCTTCAACAAATGGTGCTGGTCCAACTGGATGTCCACATGTAAAAGAGTGAAATTAGACCCATACTTATCACCTTGTACAAAACTTAAGTTCAAGTGGATCAAAGACCTTAACATAAGGCTGGACACACTAAAACTATTAGAAGAGAAAGTGGGGAAAACCCTTTAACTCATTGGCACAGGTGTCAACTTCCTGAACAGAACATCAACGCTCAGGATCTAAGACCAAAAATCGATAAATGGGACCTCATGAAACTAAAAAGCTTCTGTAAGGCAAAAGCTACTGTCATTCGAACAAAATGGCAGCCTACAGATTGAGAAAAAATCTTCACCAACCCCACATCTGAGAGAGGGCTAATATCCAAAATTTACAAAGAACTCAAGAAATTAAATGCCAAGAAACCAAATAACCCAATCAAAAAATGGGGAGCAGAGTTAAACAGAGAATTCACAAAGGAGGAATCCCTAATGGCTGAAAGACACTTGAAGAAGTGTTCAGCATCTTTAATCATCAGAGAAATGCAACTCAAGACGACTCTGAGATTCCATCTCACACCTATCAGAATGGCTAAGATCAAAAGCTCAAATGACAGTACATGCTGTTGAGGTTGTGGAAAAGGGGAACTCTCCTCCATTGCTGGTGGGAATGCAGGCTTTTGCAACCACTACAGAGATCAGTCTGGAGATATCTTAGAAAACTTGGAATAGCTTTACCTCAAGGCCCAGCCATACCACTTCTGGGTATACATCCAAATGATTCCTCACCAAATCACAAGGAAGTTCCCTCATTTATGTTCATAGCAGCCTTATTTGTAATAGCTAGAAACTGGAAACAATCCAGATGTCCCTCAACCAAAGAATGGATTTAAAAATTGTGGTACATCTACACAATGGAATACTACTCAGCCATCAGAAACAACGAGATCATGCAATTTGCAGCCAAATGGATGGAACTAGAGAGCTCATCCTGAGTGAGTTAACCCAGACTCAGAAGGATGCACATGGCATCTGTTCACTTATAATCAGATTTTAGCCATATAGTACAGAATAACTATACTACAACCAATGCACCAAAGGAAACATGAACATAGACTTTGTTTTCCTGTCAATTAGACACTTTGCCATATTGGTACTGCCTTGTAGGACCCCAAGTGTATGAGGAGGCTCTTGGCCCTCATATAACTGCTGAACTGGGGTGGGGGACTGTTATGTAGGGACACTCCACTCCAGAGAAGTAGGATAGAAGGGAGAGGTTTGGGGGGGGGGGGGGGTGGAGGCGAGACTGGGAGGGGCCGAAACAGGACACTGAGATGGAGATATAACCTGAAATAATAAATAAATATTTTTTAAAAAGAAGAGGAGAAAATGCTGCCTTCTTTATCGTCTGTAGGTGGTATCAAAGAACATTATGAACAACCACAATTATTTGTGTCTCTGTCATCTCTCCTTTACATATCTCTAAATGTAAACACAATTTTATCCTAAAGCATTTTTTAGAATCATTGGTTAATATAACATCATTCCAAAATGATCCGTGTAATGTGATACATTTGTATATTCAATTCAGCATGTTTCAACTGTGAGGAACCTTATATATTATTGCCACTCAGTTCTCTTTGGTGGGGTGAAGGAAGAAGGAATTGAAGTCATGCAAGGGGAAGTACCTTTTCCCAGTTGTCCCAAATCCACAGGGGAGTCAGGATGATCACTAATGTTCAAGAGCAGCAATTTCATGTCCCTTCTGCACCACTGACCCAAGTTAACCACCTTGTCTTCCATTAGAGAGGCTCTCCTGACCTGTGTGCGCTTAAGCACAGAACAGGCTGCCAGGGGCCCATCAGCATCTGTGAGAGTGTTGTATTTATTGTAGTGTTATCTGACAGAGTCACTATCTCCATCAGGAACTTTCTACATGAAAATTTCCCTCTCTGAACCTCATGCCCTAACCTGGAAAAAAAAATGCAGATGATACCTCTGCCTCCCACCCTGTATACAAGTATGAAAGGGGAAAACCCTTATCAGTGTTTATTTCGGAATATGCACTCTTCAGTTTTACTATGTCACTTGACCTCTCTGGGTGCCAGTTTCTCTATCTGTAAGGGGGGCAGTTTCCTGTGTCTCTATGAAGAGATCGGTTCTCCTGTGGCATCTGCAGATAGGGACACAGCTTGGTCAATTCTACATGAAACATATTTGGATTACCAATAACCCCATCAATTATTCATTACTATCTCACCGATCCACACTCATCATAGGTTTATTTATATAACTAGCAGCATCTTTGCACTTACTGTGTACACTGTACCATGGAAAGGACAAAAGCATAGAAGTGAAAGATCCCTTTCCTGCCTTCCAGAAGCAAAGACAAAATGTCATAAAGTAGAGTGCGGACAGGAGAGTACTTACAAGCAGTGTAAGAATGACAAGCAATGTGTCACATTCATTAGTCCATTGTAAGGCCAGATTCTCTACTTGTTTGGGAAAGAACAAATAAAAGAGATAACAATAAATTGAACCTCTCTCTATGCCCTTCCTATGAATGAAACTTCCTGGAAAGAAGCCTCTACACAGACTGATTAACTAACTAAACCTTCAGAGATGTGAAGAGGGTAAAATTTTGCAATTCCTAAGCCCAAATACTATGTAACAGGGAAGATTTTTAACTTTATATATTGTCATTCCTTGTTCTCATTTCTCCCACATCTAACATTCTGCTACTAGCCAAACCTAACATCCTGACAGCAGATCTAAAAGCAAAGAATAAAACTCTGGAATGCATTAACTGTACAGAACTTTATTCTTCCCCAGTCTAAAGATTAAGAATGTTATCAGATTATATCTGAGGCCATATGTAGGATTTCTCCACTGTGCTCTAACTACCTACTTAATATTTTCACTGATGTTTTTATTTTTAATGCCTTGGTTTTTAGCTTCCTTTGTCCTGTTACAATAAAAACTCCATGAACTTTCTTCCACATTGGAACATGGAACCTGTGGTAGCCTAATTCTGTGTTTCTTTGCCATGGTCACTCTTATTCTGGCTCCGAAATGAACTATCTCTGATTTCCCTTGGGATGAGATCTGTGTTTTGTGTTGACACTCCCAACAAGTACAGGAAAATTCTATTCTGACTTGCTTCTCTAGAAAGCCTCCCAGATGTTTAACCAAATCAAATTAAGTCCCTTCAAGTAACCCAGCCACAACTGGCAGCTTCTATGAATCTCACTGTTCCCTCTATACTTTTCGTAGTACCTACACCCTTCCACTTATCTTATAGGTGTTTGTAAATCTATCTTCACTGTTGCCATTCCAGAAAGTCATTAACTGTGTCATTAATTTCTGCCCTTTCCTTTATCTTATAGTCACATGTACACTATAACTACATACAATAACTCCTGGATACTTATGGATGGATATGAATAAATTTAATGGAATTGACTAGCTGACAAAGGCCAGGCATGCCAGTTTTTAGTCTGGTTGCACTTTCTCCATGTCCCTAAACATGTGTTAGGAATCAATTGAAATTAAGGAATGTGGGTAGGAGAAAGACAGGAATTTTCTCCACTCATTGAGCAGCTGAGAGGCTGCAGAGGGACCCCCAAAATATATTCAAACAATCAGCATTACAAATGTAGATATGGATATCTGTACAGATATAGATATATATGTATTATGGTATATATATATATATATATATATATATACACACACACACCATACATACACACACACACACACACACACACACACACACACACCATTACTTTATGGCATATATATAACATAAAGCAATCAGTCAAAAGCAAATAAATACGGAGCCCTGGGAGAATGGTAACAGAGGTGCCTTAGTTTCCTTTCTGGTGTGAGAAACTTCTCTTTTCATCACAGTTCCAGGTTGCAATTCATCACAGCAGGGCAATCATAGTGGCAAAGCTTCAGGGAGCTGGTCTCATCACATCATAATCAGGACCAAAGAACAAAGCATGCATGTAAGTGTGCTCAGCACATTTTTTCTTCTTTATACAGTTCAGAATCCTCTGACCAAGGGATGATCCTATCAACAATAATCACAGGTCTTCCCACATCAATTACAGTCATTAAGGCTTGGCCTTATCTCCCAAGTAATTCTGGATTTTTTTTCTAGTTGACAACATTAACCATCACAAGAGGTAAGGTTTACCTCTGGAGAACTCTCACTGGTTCCTCTGTACACTGTGATATTCCTTTTCTACAGATATCCAGCCACTCAGGGATAACCTGACTGCAAAATTTCCCCATGGTCCACCTTCCTGTTTCATACCATGCTTCAGACTTTTACTTTATGGATGCCTATCCCCACAGAGTGGTCAGCAACTTTCAAAACTGAAAAAACACCTTAGGACTTTTCTCCTAGATACTGCACCTCAGGTTTGGACAAAACAGAGGAGTATCCCCTTTAAGGGTGCTTGAAGGTGCTATCTGTTCTGATGTGTACTTGTGAGGAGACCCAAGGTGGACTCGGGCTCTTCTTTGATTTAGTAGTAAGCATAGTTCCTGTAAAAAGAAATATGGCTAATTAAACTATTTAACCATATTTATATTATTGTTAATTGTTTTGCAGCTGTTAATCTTTAAGCTGACATTATAAATGAGTACACAGAGACCACATGGATTTTAACAAGCCTTGGCCTGAGTTGTGCAATCCTAGCCCATCTAAACTAGCTCTTAAGTCTATTACCCAAATATGACCCCATATATACATACATCCCTTTGGACTTCCATTCTCCCCACTATGCCGATGTTCCTGGCCATGTGGAATGAGGTTCCTTTTTTCTAACCCATGGTGTGTGTCTTCTTCTTCCTCCTGCTGCTGGCTGGAATGCATTAATCCTCTGTCTAAAGAGCAGGCTTCCTGTTCTAATCCCAGGAAGTCCCACCTTTCTCTGTCTTTGCCCAATCTCAGACCTCAGCATTTATTTTAACCAGAGTCAATGTCAATAACAGACAGCAAGCAGGACCAATTAATTAACATTTAGAATGCTTAACACTACCCCAACAAGTTCCAATAAAAAGAAACTCAAAGCCAGTCAGAGAAATCATGACTGAGAATGGTTCAAGTGCCCTGATTCTTATTTCAGGTCCTCTTCATTAGTTAAAAAACAAAACAAAACCCACCTAATTCTTATCTCTCTTCCCTTTATTCCACACAGAAGTTACTGCAAGAAAAAAAAGGCAATACTTTTCATTGTTAAAAGCACATATTTACCATAATCAAGAGAAAGGATTTTTCCCTGAACGTTTAACTTCCTTTGGAAAGCAAGAAAATAAAAGGCATAGAACATGCAACAGTTGTAATTTTCTATTAAATCATCCTGTGAAATAGGTAAGAGTTTCTGCCAATAACTCAGCCTGCAAGGAGACTAGTTGGTGTTTTTGTTTGTTTTTTGTACATGGCTGCTGTCATCCAGATGGAATTCCCTTCTGCTTTTCAATCATATGTTATTATTATTTGTAATATTTCTAAAATTACTAGGTGATAATAGGCTTGCAGAATTAAAGTCAAACGGATGCATGGGGATTTCATTGTAAAAATAAACAGTAGGATAGCAGGAAACCATTAGTATTTCATTTCAGTTAAGATATCTCCTTTTGATAAAGAGCCACAAGAAGAGTTGCTCTCAACCTTCTTAATGCTGCTACCTTTTAACACAGCTCCTCATGTTGTGATGACCCCCAACCATAAAATTACTTTAATTCCTACTTTGTAACTGTAATTTTGCTACTGTCATGAATTATAATGTAAATATCTGTGTTTTCCAATGTTCTTAGGTGATTCCCATGAATAGGTTGAGAACTGTTTGTGCAAGAACAATAGGCAATCTGGCAATCTGTACACGTTTTAAGTTGGTGGCATCACACCAAAATAGAGATTTTAAGGAAAAATGCAATGAAAGACATTGTTACAAGCAAGTGAGTAATACAAGCCCTACTCTAGTGAAACCACAAGAACACTTGTTAACATGTCATCTAGGTTGCCATTTCTGCATAGCTGAAAGATTCTTGTATATGCTTGTGTCTCCAAAAAGAGCTTAGTGGTCAGAAGTAGAAAAGCTTAGTTCCTTGTATTTTTCTTCTGCTTATGAACACAAGGAACATGTCAACAGAATATAATTAAGAGTTTCTCAAACTACCATAATTAACATTGTCCATTTTCTAACTTGAAATAAGGAAACAAAGTCAAGTACATAAGAGGATAACTTTATATTTTTTAAACCACAGGAAAATAGAAATGGGGTACCACCTATCTCAGGAAATCTATTTTCATTAGATAATAAAACTATATGATTGTTTTCAAAATGTATCCAAATGGTACCAGTGATACAATCTATTAGTGTGTGGCACTTACAAAAAAGAAATATACATATGTTCTATTTATGAATCAAGAAAGACAATGAAAGGTCTTCTAAAAATGATCGATGATTTAATTTAGTTTATGTCCCGTAAGATGATACCAAGCGCCAGAGTCCGACTGTTCATGATAGACAACATCTTCCTGTGATCATAAGTGGATCCCCGCACCATAGGAGAGAACCAGGATAAGGCTTCCTAGGATGTTTTGGTTTTGATCATTCATAAGAAGCTTACATTAGAAACTTCATTCTCTTCATCCTCAGTCATTTCCCTCTTTCAACCCCATCGTATTGGAGTTCTTCCTTCAAAATAGGTGTACACAAGAAGGAAAAGATGGAGAAGCTCCCAAATGCACAAGCCAAAAATGTACATGTCAGTTCTGCTGATGCTCATACTGATAAGGTTCACAGGGTTACAGTACTAATGACAGGAGCTGTAGACACACAGTCTCCTCTCTGTCCAGGAAGGGACAGGTCTGTCACACTGAGTAGACTAAATATATTGTAAAAATCGGACACAGAAGAGAGTAGCATCATTCTTCCTGGGTGAACAAAATTTGTCCAGATTAGAGTTGTTTTCAGGAACAGATTTAGTGGAAATGTAAGACCCTGTATCATGTCTAAGGTGCATAGTGAGAAGGACATAGGAAGTCTATCCTACAGTAGTGGGAGACAGAAAATAGGGCTGTCTTGGCAAAAAAAAAAAAAAAAAAAAAAAAAAGCAACCCTGGTAAACAGTGGGTGAAATGTGGAAGAAAAGAATGCATAAGGAGTTGGTGCTAGATCATATTTTGGAAAAAAGAACAAAACCACATTTGCAAGAGCAGCATTTATGTCTGGGAAAAGTTAACCCAAAGTCACTCACTCTCCTAAACTCATCCCACACACCCAATAACCTACATGGTCACTAATCCACAGTGGCCATATTTTCTACCTGGATCACAAATGCATATACTCCTCTATGGACTAGTAAGTCTGGCTTACTGGCTACTACCTACTGAACATTTATGTTCATGCAGAATTCATATATTGAAACAATAATTTCCAGTGTGGTGGTATTTTGAATTTGGATGACATTGTTTGGAGGGGTAATTAGATTATGAAAGGAGGGCTCCTGTGATCAGACTGTTATCCCTGTAAGAAGATAGAGGACCCTCCCAACTCCTCAATAGGTAAACACACAGTAAGACAATGATGGTTTATAAGCTGGGAAGTGAGCCCATACTATGACCCAAGAACGACACTGTCTTATGTTCTAGACTCCTACACAAACAATTAGTCTTTGTTGTTGGTAGCCTCTCGTGTGGTCTGCGTTCCTGCATCCTGAAGAGACTAAGAGTCTCATCATTTTGACAAGGATCGTTTAGTAATATCAGGCCTCTGGTGTCACCATTTCAGAATAACATGGGACAAGTGGTGTCTCAGAAGCTTCTTCCTGACTTTGTCTACTTCACACTCACATGGAACTAATAGTGCACCATAGAGCATCACTCACACATTTACATACATGGCTTCTTTTGATGTAAAGCCCTCTTGTAGCTATGGTATTTTCTATAGCTAGCCCCTGTTATAAACTTTTCAATTCACAATCCCAGAGGCTTAGAAGTCCAAGAGTGAAGGTTTGTAAGGGACTGCATATCCCATAACCCAGCAGAATCTCAAATAAGTCTGTGAGACAGAGATGGACAAAGAATAAGAACATAATGTACAAACAGGAAGAATTCCCTGGCAGTTCATGCCATGGAGACACATGTCCTTCATGTAGGTAGAGTCTTCTTTGCCATCCCAACTTGGAATTTAACACAACTAAATTTTAACAATGAGTTTTGGAATGGACATTCATACCATAGCACCTTTCCATTCTTTCCAGTTCAGAAATGCCCTGTTTTGTGTAAAGTCAATCTCCTTTAAAAAGAGCCTTCTCCTGAACCCTTATACATTGATGATTCCCTCCTCCATGCTTTTGGTTTCCACTACCTTCTTTTAGTCTGCATTTGTTCATGTCCTACCCTTCTCTGCCCACATAATGCAGGCTCCACAGAAAACAGAGGTGTGTATTCTTCACTGTGCGCTTATTATTAACTATTATTATTATTATTATTAGTGATAATACAGACTATCGTTAAAGATGAATAAGACAGAATTCTTTAGTTGGACCTAATACTTGCTGAGACCTTCTAGACACTAGGCTAATTAAGTGAATATAGTCTTACATTTAATGCTGACCAAAGGCTCCTATGGAAGGATATTACTCTCTGTATTTTATGGGTAAGGTAAATTAGGGATCAAGTGTCACATACAAGGCTAAACAGTTGTCAAAGAGTGGGACCACAGCTTGAAACTATGTATGGAAAAGTGGAACCTATTTTCTGAAGCCATTCTGTGATAAGAAAACAAGCTCTGATGCTTAGATCAGAGGCAAAGACCCCAGGTAATTAAGACATCTGTGCTACACAAATGATAGAACGGGAACAAGAGGAAAGCATAAATTCAGTGATGTAGCAAAGGCTTAAGATGTGTTTGTAGCAGTTGCTAAGTATATGTTTTTAAATAGAAACTGTATTAACTGTGTGCTGTCTGTTGTTAAACTTCTGACATCTTAAAAGTATATAAATACATCATTATGAGAAAGATAAATGTTAAGCAAGAAATAAGAAAATCATCACGAGGAGTTAGAAAAATATCCCATGGCACAAGAAGAAAGCATTGACACCAGAACACATCCACACAGCCTTGCTCTCTGTGCTGTTTTAGAATAACCAGTTCTAAAGTGTCTCTGTGAATAAGTAAGGTAACCATGAAATTCTCCACGGATTCCCTACTCTATGGTTTAGGTTGTAAAGGAATTAGCTTGAGGCCAGGGAGTAGGAAAGGAAAAGGGAAGTTAAAGGGGGGAGAGAGGATGGAGGTGGAAGGAAAGAGAAAAAGGAGGGAAAGTTGGGGGACAGGGAAGGGAAGTGGGGAGGGGAGGGAAGGAAGAGAGAAGAAAGAAAAGGAAAGAAGAGGAGGAGGGAGAGGAAGGGAGGGGAGAGATAGAGAGGGGAAAGGAAGAGAATGGAAGAAAGAGAAAGTAAAAGAGGAAAAGGGGTAAGGAAAGAGAGAAGGGACAAAATCTGGCTGTTAAGAATTAATTCTTTTGCACCAATGTGTTTTAACCTTCTCCTGGATAGCACTCGATGATGGCAATAACAGATTTCTATGAGTCTGAGCCCAGCCTGATCTACAAAGTGAGTCCAGGACAGCCAAGGCCATTACACAGAGAAACCCTGTCTCAAAAAAACAAAAAAGGGAATGTGATTGTTAAAAATATGGGCCCTTTTGTTTCTGCCCTGTGTGAGTTCCTGCCTTGGCTTCCTTCAATGGAAGCCAAGTGATGTGTAAGTCAAATACACCCCTCTCTATGCCCCCCTAAATATGGGCCCTCTAAAGAGCTTGTGCCCTCACAGCACACTCAGATACAGCCAGTCAGCAGCAAAGAGCAATGCAGAGTAGGAGTGTAAAGGCAAAGAGGCAAACCCCAGAATTGTCATGCAGGTTTGGATTACAGATCTTTTCAAATCAATGTAGTACAAACAAACCTCAAATGCCCCTTGGTTCTGCTGAAACATACTGCTGGACAGTCCAGCCAGGGTGCTATTTAAAATGACTCTCCCCAGAGCCAATCCTGAGACTAAATTTCAGTGGATTAGGGATGAGCCTGAGAATCTGTATTTTGTTGTTGTTGTTGATATTTGTGGTAGTGGTGGGAGGAGAAGTGTCAGGGAGGGGTATGAGTGTGTGTGTTTGTGTGTGTGTGTGTGTGTGTGTGTGTGTGTGTGTGTGTGTGTGTGTATGTGTGTGTGTGTGTGTGAGAGAGAGAGTACAGGTGAGCTTGCTCGAGGAGGGGGAGCGGAGCCTTGGTTTCCAGCTTGACTACAACTGGAACTACCTAAAAGCCAAGCAGCTGGGTACATCTGTGAGAAATTTTTCTTAATTAAATCATTTGAAGTAGGAAGACTCACCTTTAATCCAGATCTTTTGAGGTAGGAAGATCCACTTTAATTTGGGACACACCTTCTGGTGGCACCCTATATAAAGGAGTTGAAAGAAGGAGGCTTTTACTCTTTTCCTGCTTGTTCTCCCTCTGATTGGTAATTCCATTCCTCAACTGACATTAAAGCCTACCTTTTTCAGGATCCCAGAGTATACTGGAGACCAGTTGGACTTCCAGCCTATGAACTAAATTATTACTGAATTCTTAGACTTTTCCATTGGTAGACAGCCATTGTGGAACTACCACTTCTGTTCCCTTAGAGAAGTGGTTCTCAACTTTCCTAATGATCCGACCCTTTAATATATTTCCTCATGTTATGGTGACCCCCAATTTTAAAATTCCTCTCATTGCTACTTCATAACTGTAACTCTGCACCATTATGAATAGTAATGTAAATATCTGATATGTCTTTCGTGAAAGAGTCCTTCAACCCCAAAAGGGTTCAGGACCCACAGATTGAGAACCAGTGACCTAGAGAATTCTAATTTTGTGTGTGTGTGTGTGTGTGTGTGTGTGTGTGTGTGTGTGTGTGTATGTGTGTGTGGTGTGTATGTGTGTGTGTTGTGTGTGTGTGTTTCGTGTATGTGTGTGTGTTGTGTGTGCACAAGTAAAGGGTCAATTGGTCTCAATAGCTCTTCAGCTTATCCCCTTGTCACAGAGTCACTCCTTGCACCCGGAACTTGCTCCTTCTCCACTTAGGTTGGTTGGCCAGGACAAGTCCAACTGGTACCCTTGTGTCTCTTCAGTCTCCCTACCCACCTACCCCATTCCCATAATAGTGTTACAATTGTACCGGGATATGCCTGGACTTCTGTGGGAGCTTTGGGGATCTGAACTCAGGTCCTCATTCTTGCTTAACACTACTGTTACCCACTGAACCATCTCCAGAACAATCTGCATTTTTCTCAGCTATACTGATGATGTTGGAGGACCATTTGAAAGCCTAATACTGCATAGCACATAGCCAGCATTCTTGTAAAGGACTTAATTTAAAATATGTGTTGGGTGTTTGTGTGTTCAAGATAGTAAAAAATGAAATAAACACATACGCTGAAAGTTTGGTATTTAAAACAGAAACTGCCATGCATACATTCATTGAGTCAGGCCAATTGTGGGAAGTTACAGTAAGTACCAAGCCTCATTCAAGTTTGACATAAATTATGCAAATTTGACTATTCCTGGGGCTTTTCCTCATACATTTCTCAGTCTGTCCAGGAAAATAAAATAAAATAGAAAGTCATCTTATAATTCGAGTTGGCTTTGAAAAAGTGTTTTGACATCTTATGGCCAACACACACACACATGGTATTATAGGAACATAAAGGATGATCTTGATTAGAATGGGTTGAGAGGACATATGTATTAGAATACCTGGCACTAAACAGCTATGCACTTTGACTGGAAGTGGGATGAAGAAAGGAACAAAGAAAAAAATGTATGACACATTGTGATAGAACCACACCTCCTGCCAAATGCATATCTTATATTTTTGGTTGTGAGCCTAGCCTTTAACCACTGAGCCATCTCTCCAGCCCCAAATGCACATCTTATATGCAGAAGGACACACAGGAAGAGGCATACTGGGTGTAGCCAACTCTGCATAATTCAAACACTGCTAAATATTAAACACATAATTGCTGAAGGCTTTTCAGGAGAGCATTCAGGAATCTTTAGGGATTTGATGATTAGATGTCACTGAAGATACTTTCATAAGAACATTCATTTGTAGATAAGAACTGAAGTTGTAAAGAAAAGAACAAACAAAAGTAACAATAAATGGTAGAAGACAAACTTAAACTCTTAGGAGGCCAGTTAAGAAAAAGTAGAACATTAGAGTATTGATACATGAGAACAGGTGAAGACAGGAGGGTTCTTGTTGCCCTTCACTATAAGATTACTCTACCATTCATGTAAACTAGAAAAATAAGACAGCAGGAAGATTATTTAGTGAGTATGAATAAGTTGTTCACAGGGATACTGCAGGAGTTTAGAGAGCATACTAAGGAGATCTGAGATGGGAGTTAATGAAGGCAACGCAATCATTTTGGATTCCTTAAAATCTGGGGACCTGTCATGGACCAATGTCACAGATCTGGGTTTTTAGCCCCATCATTACCACCACCATCCTCAAAAATTATCTGGGTGATCTGAACTTGCTGAAATGCTACAAGGACTCCAGGCAAGTAGACCTTGAAAACAAGAAGATATTAACAGAAAAAGAAGCATAAAAACAATTTCTTTTGAAATGAGCAATCTGTAAAATGTAGCTGACATTACAGATAACCATATGTACCCCAGAGTCTTCACCCAACACAGTTTATGTCTTTCTACCACAGCCAAATCATTCATTAGTTTGGGACGGGACATTATCTGATTTACACGGCCATTATAGAACTCCGATCTCTTTCCATTTAATGATATTTTCATCTTGGTATTTCTACCGTGGATCCTCTACACTTGCCCAAATGGAAAAGGAAAGTTCATGGGTTATCATGTTAACCTTTCAGAAGATCAGACTGGGAGTGAATGGCTTCCACTCATGTCCATCGACATCGCATTGTGGGTCTTGACGTTTAGTAGGGTGCCCTAAAAAAGGGGCAATGGGCTCTGTGAAGCTGTAGTACAGGCTCTGTTCCCAAGTGGCTACAAAGTATTCCTCAGTACAGATCAGGGTAAGCATGCCGACCACCTAAGGAAGCCAAGGATAGGAAACAGGACTGTTTATCTCACTAAGTGATACATGCTAAAAGTAGGGCAGATAACTAAAACAAAAGCATTGCTCAGCAAAACAATGATAGAAACCAATGTTCAGGGAAAACATATATTCCCGGATCCTTTCTCCAGGGGGAGTGGAAAGGATGACAGCCTAATCCAAAAAACCCAAGGACCCAAGGACCCAAAGACCCAAGGGCTCAGTCAGAAACAATGAAGGAAAGGCTCTCCTCTGGTGAAGAAGAAGGAACAAATAGGGAAAGAAGGAAGATGACAACAATAGAAGTAGTGACATACAGATAGATGACTCCTAGGCCTCTCTAAGATTTCCCTGTTCTTATTACTCACACTTGAAAATGTTCATTTAAATGATTCAAAATCTTCTGGGAACCCAGATGTTATTAGTCCTTGAGTTCACATATATAAATGCACAGAGTTTTAGGTATGGATATGTTCTCAGGATGCTCACAGGGCTCTCCAGGCCCTTAGAAGCAATCCCATAACCCAAGTAGGGACAGCCTTGGATACCCAGGCTGTAGCTGTTACCATAACTGAGGCATAGTTTTCTCTCCCCACTTCTACCAACAATAATAGTAACAAGATAACACTAATGAAGACACCGTGTATATGCCAGGTTCTGTGCTCATATTCATAAATGTGCAGCAGCCTCATGAGGCAGACAGTCACATGAACTTACAAGTGTTGAAGCACAGTTAAAACTTAGTTGGCTTCCAGTTCTAGTTTTGATGATACTGCAATTCTTCTATGTAGAAGCAGGGGATGTTGGCTTAAAAAAATAACACATAATACAATCTACAAAAAATATCTTGTGGTGAAAATGAGCATTTCCAAACACAGGGTTCTTTCTATTCTTTTTGTAATTGCCAACATTTATATAAAAAAGATGAATAGATCAAGGTTCATTCTTATCTCCTTCTTTCCTCAGGTTGATTTTATTTCAGAGAGTTCCCATCATATTTATCCCCCCCCCCCGTGAATAAAACAATCAGCTTTTTATCCTGGGAGGGGAGAAGGGATAGAAAAGAGAATCAAGATATTTATACTAGCATTTCACATTTAGGGAATGTATACTCGTGCACTAACAATATTTTACATGAAATCTCCTTGAGAGTATTGGGGTACTTAGAAACAAAGAGCAGCCTTCTCACTCTGCACTTTGGGCTAGTATGAAATACAAAAAGTTGGACTGAATAGCCTTTAGGCTGCACAGGGGTGCAATGTTGACCTTGGGAATGGAGGGCTAAAAAATAAGGCTTTTCAGATCAAGAGCCAAACTATCTTTAATGTGTTCATCTCAGTTGTCAGCTCAGACATCTTCCCAACATCCTAAAGTCCAGTTGATAGCAAGAACAATAGCATTTCTTGATTTCAAAAATTACTAGCAAACAAATGAGTTGTTTTTTTGTGTACAGCAACTATTAAAAGTGGTTTTGAAACCTGTAGTTAGTACTTTCACAGAGGACAACCTATTTTCTAACAACTTACATGTGGACAACCTTGGTTACTCTTCTATTGCTGCACAGAGACACCATGAGCAAGGCAACTTATAAAACCTAAGTGTTTATTTGGGGGCTACATTTTCAGAGGGTTAGAATCCATGGGCACCAAGGTGGAAGCATGGCAGCAGGAAGGTAGGCATGGTGCTGTGCCAGTGGCTGGGAGTTTACAATCTTATCCACAAGCATATGGCAGAGAGAGAGAGAGAGAGAGAGAGAGAGAGAAAGAAAGAAAGAGAACTGGAAGTGGCCTGGGCTTCTGAAACCTCAAAGCCCACCCACAATGACACACCTCTTCCAACATGGGCACCTTCTGACATGACCACACCTCCTTATCCTTCTCAAACAGTTCCATCAATAGTGACCAAGTATACAAAAATATGAGCCTATGGGGGCCATTCCCACTCAAAGTAATGCTTGGACAACCACCAATTTTCTGAAATGATTTAAGTGAATATAACTATATAGATGGCTGATTTAAAACCAGTTTTTTCATCAATACTTATTAAGTTTCCACTTTGATAAATCACTATACTTGGGTGCTATGAAGGTAGACAGCAATATTCATAAAAACAAAACACAACATGAAGTGGAAGCTATGCATCTTGAAAAGATTCAGGCAGTCTAGCAGAGAAAGGTTGACAACATGCATGCACCATTCTCCTATGAATTTAGGCCAATCAGCTAACTTCTTTGAAACACTTGCTTTTGTTGTGACCTTGTTAAATACTGTAAAATAAGATTCAATCCACCAACAAACACTACAGTTTGTTTAAAAACTAACTAAACTTCCTATAAACTTTGATTCAATTGCTGTTGCTGGCTGCCCTTGGGATGTTTGCTTATTTGTTACAAATCAGATATTAGTGATATACCCTGTAGAGTATTCTGGGGATTAAATAGTCTACTTAAACCTCTCAGCAGAGGGAAGGGGGCATTGTAGTCAGTTTTCCTTTTGCTTACTACTGATGAAGCACATCCTGTGTCAGCCATTGGGAGGGAGGCTCAGAACTCAGCTGTGTAGTCTGCAAGCCTAAAGCACATATATGGTTCAGAAGGTAAGTAGAAACAGGTTTGTAATGAATTGAAGTGTTCTGAGAGGAGGGAGGGGGAGAGAGAGGGAGGGAGAAAGGGGGGAGGAAGAGAGAGAGAGAGAGAATATGAATAATCTGAGAAGCCTGGCCTTCAAAGTAAAGTAGTATTAAGACCGGAACCAGAAAGTCTGAGAACTCGTCCAAAGCTTGAAGTTTGGAAACTGTTGGTCTAGAATTTCTTTTTAGGAAACAATGTCTTCATGAAGCATCCAGTGTCCCTGGTGCTTTCATTCACTGAGTTTCCATCAAGGACTAGGGAACACTTTCCCCACCACACACACAAAACCAAACAAAATTTCCTTAGCTACGACAGTTGTGAAATTGTGAAGCAGTTTCATGCACTAATATCGACTAGCGTTTGAGACACCCTTTTCATGGGAAATGAGAGGTTGAAAGACAAAGGCGCATTCAGGGAAGGGGCCAGCCAGAGCTCAGACTTTCTTGTAGCCTTTGACACCTATGTGGCTCTCTTTTAAAAACCAGGCGCCGGCGCCGGCGCTGGGTCGGTAGTTTCACTTGGCTCAAAGGAAAGGCGCTGAAGGCCTTCCTGCAATTTCTAAGGCTTCTGTGACTGACAGGAACAGAAAGAAGCAACTGCGCGACAGTCAGGAGCCAAACAAGATTCCGAAGTCCCCTCAAAGCAGCCTTAAAGACCCGGTTCCCGGGCACTCACAATGCCTGGACCATGCAGAGTGGTTGTTTGTTTGCTTGTTTGTTTGTTTGTTTGTTTTGGGTTTTTTTTTGGCTTTCCTTCTCCACCCCCAAACTCAGCTTTCCTTCTGTAATATGTCCCCTTGAAATACAGAACACGAACGCGGGCGGACTGTGTTCTCAGTTACCAGGGACTCGATTGCAAAGGAGCGGCTGGGTTCGCTCGCCACGCCCCTCAAGCGCTCCCCAACGGGTGCTCACACCCACGCTCGCCTTTAAGGCAGCTAAGCTGGGGAATGCTGGGGGCTGGGCAGGGAGGAGCCCAAAGGAAGCCCTCCCGGGATCCCACCCCCAGCAGAGATTGACAGGGCTAGGGCGCCAGTTTCAGCCAATGGGCGCGTGCCGGGGCGGGCCTGGAAAAACGACGGTTCAGGCGATTTAAGAGTCGTCCGCGCGGCTGTTGGAAAGCAGAACGGAGCCAGGAGTTGCCAGGTGGAGCAGGCGCCCAAGCCAGCGTAGCCGCCGAGCGCACCCGCACCACTCTGGGCACCGCACCGCACTGCTTGTCTCCAGCTAGATCAGAACCGCAGTCCCACACGCCGCCAGGACCCATTCGCCACTGCCGCCTCCACAGCACCCATGGGGACCTGGAGACTTTAAAAGGAGTTTGGGGTTTCGGGAGCAGGGAAATCACGGGTACGGATAAGCCGCTTTCTTTGCCTTAAAAAAAAAACGGGAGGGGGGGGATTCTTCGTCCGATTGTGTGGATTGTGTGCTGGGTAGGAGAGAGAGGGGCTCCTTGGGTTGAAAGTAGACCTCTTCACACACACACTCACTCACTCACTCACTCACACACACACCGCACTAATACTCACCATGGGTTTCCGCCTTTCTCCCCTGTCTCTTTGTTAGGTTATTTTAGACAGAGCAGCCTCGCCCTGGCGCAGTCAGATTGGTTTTGCGAGAAGGCAAGCAAGGAAAGGGCAGAGTGTACCTGCCTGCGTGGGCAGGTGTGCCCCGGTGCTTGAGTGTACGTGAATCGGCAAGTGGCAGGTGTAGGTCCGGAACTGTGTAGGAATTGGGGGTAAGAGGGTGCCAATGTGTGGTCGCCAAGATATGTTATTGTGGGTGTATGACATTAGCATTGTGGGTGTATGTACCAAGCTGTCAGGGTCTGGACTCCAAATGTGCAAAATATTGCTGATGTCAAGTGAATGTGTGCAAACGAGTCTGTCATTGTGCAAGCCGCTGTCAGGGATGGGGTGTGACCCAGAGCAAAATGAGCAGGTGGGCAGCAGAGGATGGCGACCACAACGTGAGCTCGGCTTGCTCTAGCTTCTAGACTTAGCGCTTCTCTAGACACCCGCCCTTCCTCCCGGGTATTCATCTCCCACCCTGCTACAATCGGCGCTCTCTTCGCCCACTCGAACCTTACGTGCTCTCTAGCCCGCCTGCGCTTTCTCCTGTGGAAGTTACAGAGCAGGGTTCCTAGGCAGAGTCGGAGGCTGGCTGAGCTGGCATGGTCTCTCCTCTGGCCCCCCAGACTGGTGCCTCCTTCTGTGTCCCCCTTTCCTACCTGAGGGAGGGTCTGCAAAGTTGCCAGGCGCAGGCGACTTCAGTGCCGTTGCTTAGGCAAGCTGCAGGCCCCAGGGGATCTGAACGCCTTGGGGAGGGGACACCAGGAGGGTCAGCCCGGACTCTTGATGGTGTCTGTCCTCTCTCCCTCGGCAGATCTCAATTCCTGGCCCTGGCCTTGCGTCATTGATGGGCAACCAACTGGACCGCATCACCCACCTCAACTACAGCGAGTTGCCCACTGGGGACCCATCTGGGATTGAGAAGGACGAGCTGCGAGTCGGGGTTGCCTACTTTTTCTCGGATGAGGAGGAGGACCTGGACGAACGAGGGCAGCCGGACAAGTTTGGTGTGAAGGGCCCCCCAGGTTGCAGCCCCTGCCCAGAGAGCCCCAGCCGCCACCACCACCACCTGCTGCACCAACTCGTCCTCAACGAGACTCAGTTCTCCGCCTTCCGGGGCCAGGAATGCATCTTTTCCAAAGTGACAGGCGGCCCTCAGGGAGCCGACTTGAGTGTCTACGCGGTCACCGCTCTGCCTGCGATCTGCGAGCCGGGCGACCTGCTGGAGCTGCTGTGGCTACAGCCCGCGACCGAGCAGCCCGCGCCAGCCCCTCACTGGGCCGTCTACGTGGGCGGCGGGCAGATCATCCACCTGCACCAAGGCGAGATCCGCCAGGACAGTCTGTACCAGGCGGGCGCGGCCAACGTGGGCCGGGTGGTGAATAGCTGGTACCGCTACCGCCCGCTGGTGGCCGAGCTGGTGGTGCAGAACGCCTGTGGCCACCTGGGCCTCAAGAGCGAGGAGATCTGCTGGACAAACTCCGAGAGCTTCGCCGCCTGGTGCCGCTTTGGAAAGCGCGAGTTCAAGGCCGGTGGGGAGGTCCCCGCAGGCACGCAGCCTCCTCAGCAGCAGTATTATCTCAAGGTGCATCTGGAAGAAAACAAAGTTCACACAGCCGGGTTCCACAGCCTAGAGGACCTCATCCGCGAGAAGCGCCGCATAGACGCCAGTGGCCGCCTGCGAGTGCTGCAGGAGCTTGAGGACTTTGTGGACGACAAGGAGTAGGCTCAAAGGGACAGCCCAACGCATCGGTTCCCACGCCCGGAGCTCCCTTCCAGTCCCCGCAATTCTGCACCCAACCCCACCCCCAGGTCGCCCGCCCAGGGCCTGCTGCAGGAAGCTGAGTGCCCCTAAAACAGCCCTGGTGTTGGTGACTGTGCGGGGGGGTGGGGGTGGGGTTGACCCTGCCTGCGCCTTTCCCCTGGGTTATGACGGGAGAGGGGAAGTGGGCAAAGGAGATCAAGGACACGACATCAAGCCAATGGTCAGTGACTCTTCATCAGACAGGGCAAACACCCTTAGTCACAGGAGACAGTGACCCACCTCCCAGATAAGCACACACACCAGTAAGAGGATAGAATTAGTCTTTTCGGGGCACAGGTCAACTCACCAGTGGATGTGTCCCCGGATATCAGAATTCCCATGAAATCGAGCAGGTCCCTATGTACTTGGGACCACGTCGGGGACTCCAGGTTACCCTGAGGCTGCCTGGAACTGTCTCAGAGCTCTCCAGCCCAGGGTCTCCTGACAATGCATTCCAAGCTCCGGGCTGAGCTAGATGGGTTTGTCTTCCCTGTTAGCACAACTGGAAGCAGACGCCATCCCCGGACTGATGACCCTTGCCAGAAGGGAAGCCTTCTGGGTCCCGGGAGGAAAATGGCGCAGCAGCATTTCTTTGGATGAGGAGGGGCCCACCCGCTCCTGAAAAGGAGATAATTCACCTGGTGTGTGTGAGGGGTGGGTGGGGGGCACTTGAATGTAGGAAGGAGGAGGCTTCTTGCTCGGAAGCCCTTGATTGCTTCCCTGCTCACTCTGAGTTTCAGAGTCCTGTTTCCAAGGGACTGGAGAGGAGGGAGACAGGGAGGATCAACATTCCAGAAACCAGCATTAGGACAGCCTAGCCAGTGTCTTTAGTTTGGCTTTTCCTAACTAGAAAATCTTAGAAGGCAGAGGGCAGGTGAGGATTGTTTTTAAAATGAAACAGCAGTTTTCCAACTATGTCAACAAAGCCTATAGTGTCGATGCTTCTCTTGATCATTTTTAGTAACATGCTAATGAAATTTCAAATTGAAATTTTTATTTTCATGGCTTTAATCCATGATAGCTTAAATACTGGGGGCCATTAGGAGTGGAATTTAGCTAAGACCTTAGCTGACATTGCCTTTCACTCTGGTTTTTCTCAACTCTTATGAGAATTCTGTTTGGGGATATAATTATTACTTTTCCCCCCCTGGCTTTACAAAGCAGCCCAGTGATTGTGGAGCTGTTCATTAAATGTGTATACTGTACTGAATTTTTGTCAGTTCAAGGGTCTGCTGCTTTGGTGAAAATTGGTAGCAAGTTCCACGAGGGTTCTTTTCTTCATGTTGTATATCATCACCATTTCATCTTTGCATTTTTTCCTCTCCACCTCTTGATCCCTTCGAAAGGAATCTAGAGTTCTTGGACTTTGGGCCCCTTTTCTCTAGCTTGTCCTGCTATTCATTTCTGAACAGGGAAGAGCTCTTAGAAGCAGGACAGACTGTGTGTCTTTCAAAATATGAAGGTTACATGAAACTTCTTCCTTTGGGCAAGAGTTTATGGATTTTCTCCAAGGGGTACAGCCCCAGCCTAACTGATTGTTACTTGATTCTATAGGCTAGACACACCTTAGAACATACACAGTCTCTCTTGAGGGAGTTTGTTAAATAATGGTGTTTAGCTAATGATTGTGAGCAATTGCATACTGACAGCTATGATTTAGTTGAACAGCAAATACTATGTCCAAAGCCAATTCCTTGGCATTTCAAAAATAATGCAATAAAAACTAGTGGAAGTTAGCTAGCAGGGAAATGCCTATTCCCTGGTAAATGGCTTGTTTCTGTTTTTGTGGGGATTTTTGTTGTTTTATTTTGTTTCTTCTTTTTTTCATGCTGGATTCATTCTTGAGTCAAAAGGTCAAATCAATGAAATATGAACTAAAGTATTTTTCTGAAGCCAATCGAGTGATTTATTTTTTAAAACTGTTTATGCTTTTCTTTCAGCACATACAACAGCAAAACTTTGTAACAACTAAACTTAACCTTTGCATGTATGGAGATCTGAAAGTCATTTATTTCTCTAACTTAGTCTTTTGGCAAATGACAGATCAATGACCATAAACAGAAGTTCTTTATTGTGTCTACACATACCATATCCTTTCCTGTGTCCTACTACTGTACCTTGGCTCCCTGCTGAATTAAACACCATCCTACGTACGTGTTCCAACAGGACTCCTTTTTGACATTGTGTCTTTCCACCTGTCAGTGAGTGGGCAAAAGAAGTCATCAATCCTTATCATACCCAAAATTGAATTATTCCCTTGATGGTATGTATATGCTTTCTAAGAGGGCCATGCCAACAGGGGACTGGTTCATAAACTATACTTGCTGAAACCTGATGTCAATGAAAACAAGATCAGGAAAGATAAATAGCATTTATTATTAGATTGCTCTACTGAATATGCTTTTATAAATTCACAATAATAATACACTGATCAAAAAAGGAATTTAAAGGGGGTTCTCAGGTTTCTCAAGTTCTTATGGAAATGATTACTATCTCTTGATAATTGTAAACAAACACCTAATAAGAGTACATGTAGAGAAGATACTATCTAATTACTTCATTCTGAAAAGGGGTTTCTGTTTTAGAGTGTTATTAAGGATGCTGCTAGATCCACAAAAGCTAGAGATCCATTTGACATGTCAGTTGAGTTTTATTATGGGCAAATCCCATTTCTCTAGGTTGTATTGGTTACAGGAATTAAGCCATGAGTCTCCCAACATTTGCAAAAGGACAGTAAAGTAGATTTGGTTTTGTTGTCCTCAGTGGAGCTCTGCAGTAACTCTCATGATGTGGAGAGGGTAAAGCTGAACTCTGTTCAACCCTCACTGGGGTAGAGCCCACCTCCACCGTTTCTCCCCTACTAAGGGGCATATTTGAAAAGCTAACTACTACCTGAAAAAAAGAGAGAAATTTAAAATGCAGATGAACTTAAGCAAGCAAACAAACAAAACAAACGGGAAAGGTTGGCTGGGTATATTTTTGAAAAATAAATCCCTGGAATGACATTACTCTTAAAGTGTATTCTTTCATTTGAAAAAGAAATCGTCTAGGAGTTGTATATGCTGCATTAAAAAAAAAATCAGCTTTATCAATGAGCTAAATCAGTAGGTATAAAATGTTTCTCAATATTTAACATTTAAGTGAACTTTGTGTCAGCATTTTAGTAAAAGAATTACATATACTAATCAGCATTTAGAAAATATAATAGTTTCCCAGACACAGCAGCAAGTTTTAACGTCATTGATGTTTCATGGGGGGCTTTTTATTCATCTTTTCCCCCTTTAATATCATGTTTCTTTGATGAATACTTTTGTTTGAATGATGGCATTTTCCAGAAAAGCATTTTATTGATATTTTCAAAATAATGAATTTCCTGAGTCCTCAATTTAGCTATCCTCATGATCTTCCACATGCTATGTGGCAATGCTTCCATTGCCTCTCTTTTGCTTTCAGCATCCCTAAGAATTAAAGGGCCAAGTATTAGGTGACTTGGGGCCTTTATTATTACTGTGCAGTTTACTATTAATTTTACTTCAACTTGCACAGTAATAATAAAGGCCCTAATTTTCTTTTATCCATATTCATGTCCTGAAAGCTTCCTGCTGTTTCTTTTTATTTTTACTGTTGGTGCTGAGCTGGAACTTGGGCCCTGTGCATTGTGGATCTATGGGCCTATCATGCCTTTGCTTACAACAAATGAAGATACTGATTTGTGTTTGCTTTGAGAGACCATTTGCTGCATGCACAAAAGGCTACAAAAGAAAAACACAGACTTCCAGGCACTTTGAAATAAAGAGTTTCAGTTGGAAAAGAGCTCACCTAAAACCTGTCCTTCCATTTTCACTGAAAGGTTTTATTTATTAGAATGCACCTGCCCATAATAATGTACATTTCCATATGTAAATTTCTGCCACTAGCCAGACATTTTATCACACACACACACACACACACACATACACACACACACACACACACGTGCAGCCACAATGAGGAGAAACACACAAAAACCCATAAATTTTTTTCAGAGACCAGAATGGAAAGAGGCTTAAGATTTAAAAAACAGGAGACATAATGTCCACGGGTTAAAGGTTAACATAGTTCCTGGGTAGTTGAGCAGCAAAAAGCTGTGGCTAAAAACAAAGCACAAACCAAATGTGCATGACCTAGGTAGTTAGTTTGGGTGCCACGCCCTACATACCACCATCCATGTCCCCACTTCCTTCATTACTTCTTACTTTTCGCTTGTTTTCTGAAACAGGTTCTCATTGTGTCATCCTGGCTGGCTTGAAATGTTCAGTGTAGACCAAGCTGTTGTCTTCAACCTCAAAATGGGCCCTTGCCTACACCTCCTGAATGCTGGAATTGTGGGCATGGAGCACAACATTCAGCTTTGTTTCACTTTTTGAAAGTGAAAAACAAAACAAAACCCCCAACAATAACAAAAACAAACTCAAAAGCAAAATTTGAAGGAAAGCTGAAAAGATCAGGAGGTAATTGGAAAAAATAAGAATGAGGATAAACTGTGGAGGTCATAAAATTTAATGAGCTAGTAAGTTTTTCAACAGGGGATAACTGCTCCCCACTCTAACTGAAGACTACAGAGAAAAGCTAAGACCCTAATTTCCAACCTTTTAATATGTTATGAGGTTCTCTGCCTGCACAACTCAAAGTTTACTTTTGAGGCTATGTGTTATGTCATTGGACATCTCAGTGTAAATATTTCAAGTGTTTGAATGTGTTGCGGTGAAGAATTGTCTTCCCTGCCCTTGCTGTGAGGGTGACACCCATGCTTTAGGTGACAGAACGTCCACAGGAGCAGCCCCTCAGGGGAAAGTTTTCACCAGTTTCTCAAATGACTGAGGACATGCGGCACAGAGCAGCTGCAACAGGTATCTTGATCACATGGTTTTGGTAATTCCTAATCACTCAGAAACTCAGAGCCCACACTATTTGCCTTAGGTATGAAGGTGGCATGAGATTCCATTACTGAAATTGGCAGAGATACCTCGGAGAGCTCAGAGACCTTCTCCTCATGAGACTTAGGCCTCAGGGTTTCACATTCAAGGGTGCCTGGAATTCAGTTTCACCTCTAGAAAAATCCATCAAGGAATCCGAGAAAAGTAAAAGCTGTTCTCTGGTCTTTTGGTCAGAAAAGTAAAAGAAAACTAGTAATTCTGGATGTGGCTTCTCCCACCTCAAAGAGAGATGTTTCTAGCAGGAAACCACAAAATTATTCATTTAGAGGAAGGTTATTATTGTAGCTCTTGTTACAATTATAAGAAATAAAAATGTTCTTCATTTATAGACAAAGATGAGAATAGAAGCTTACCTCACTGGGATAACTAGATTTGATGCCATTTGGTTAGTTCTGTCTTTTGCATCCCAGTGGTAGCATGTCTCTGGGGTTGGGAGTTTTGAGCAAACAGGAAACACAAGGTTCAGGGGGGTGCTGTTAGATACAACTCACAAAACTATATGTGCTTCAGTTAGATTAGAATTCCAGATAAATGGCAAACAGTTGTTTGAGGATACGTGCTTTGTATTATATTTAGGGTATATTTACAGTAGAAGTCATGCTTAGTGAAAGTACACTACGGTCATCTTTGCGTAAACCCTGAGATTGAGAGCTGTCAAACTACAGGCATATATTTCCTATCCACGCCATTTGAGCTTTCATATTTTTATGTGTCTTTTGGGCCCAAATTGTATTCATATTCAGGAACAAGCAAGAGATTTCAGGAGAAGCCAGAGAAATGCTAGTTTACAGGACCTTTAGCTACAGATGGAGCTGAATGTGCCTCTGTGTGAGAGATGATTGGCAAAATGTTTTCAAGCATCTCCATCTACCCTTTGATTTCATTGTGCTTTATGGGATATGCCATTGAGTTTTCTGGCTTTAGTGAACATGTCCTACATACAATGAGAAATATTCTGTGTCAGTTGCTTTAATTATGTCCTCTATATTCTATTTCAGTGCCCATCTGATAACCTTGCTGTTCCCATGGCTTCCTCACTTGTTTCTGCCCCACGGTTCCCCTGTATGAACCCCTGTGGCCATGGTGATCTGTCCACACAATTTCATTGCTCACAAGACTCATCACCAAATACTTTATAGTGCAATCACAATCCTCCACAGACTGAGCCTGTCCATGCCCAGATGCACACCCTACAACTTTCAGATCCAAGTCACCTATGTTTTGTAGAATGTGTGGTCTTAATTCAGGTTCCTATGACTTCCTATCTTATCCATCTTCCTCTCTCAGTTCTAGAGTGACAAACCCATATTTATCTACCTTTCAAGACCAGGATCTACCCAAACCTATTGAGTAATTTTGTTCTGGAAATATCCATTGTACTTTACTTAGAACACCCCCACACATTCTTTTCTCTAAGATAAATGTCAGTTGAGTCTTTTCTCTCACATCTGTTTGCTCTGTGGGGAACAAGGAGATCGTGTAATTTGATGATTTTTTTTTTTTTGTCATTGCAAAGCCTAGCACTATCTAGTCTTATTGAATGGATGGAAAAATCTGAAAACGGAAAGATGGATTCACACAATAGAAATAACCAAAAAGTGAGCATGAACTTGTACGTGACTCTCTCTACATATCACTTAGTGGGAAGCTAGTTTCTATTTAGGAAACTAGCTTGAATGATGAGGGCTTCATATTGCACTATATCCAAATGGAAGAGACTAGACATATATAGTATCAAAGATTTCTCTGTCTTCACCGTCATAGTATATACATTGCTTCATGAATAACCTTTATGGGTTTCATTACTATGGAAATGCAGATTCCTTCCCTCTTGGTAATTCAACTTCTGCCTACATGAAACAACTTAGCTGCAAATTTTATATGCAACAAAGGATTGGCTTTGAAGATATAAACATGACAAGCTCTTTTCCATGTGAGTTATTTTAATAAAGGGACCCATGACTGCCCCAAGATGTTCAGTCAGTATAGGAATGTCCACTGAAAACTCAGGACTTTTTTTGCTTATTGCAAAGGACAATCTCTCCCGATCTTACTCCTAAGCCATTATACCTACAGCATGTGTGAAAGAGGAAAAGTCTGCTTGCTTGGCATTTCTATGATGGTGGAAGGGTGAAAGGAAAATCAGCCTCCTTTGATTGATATCTTTTGGATCTCCAGGCTTCTTGAGCAGCTAGAATAATTTGAAATGAAATTGAGCACTAAAAATGTAGCTAAATTAATGTCTTATAAAATATATATATGCTTTTATATTTAATATTTTCCCCAGAATTCTTAGGAAGGTTGCCCTGGAGTTTTCCAGGAAGTTATTATTCTCTTAGCACCTCTAGGCATTTCATAGAATTTAATATTTTGGGTCATACTATGGTTGTTGGTAGCCAAGGAAAGCCATTTCAACTTGAGATTTTCAGGCTATATATCCTGTTGTGTGTAAGGTATGTGGGGGGTGCCAAAACTCAAGAATCACCTATTTTAGAATGAAATACAAATACTAGTTTAAGGTTTGGAATCTATACAATCAAGGATACTGGGGAAGCATAGCTTTCACCCAAAGACCAATTTCCAAAGTAGACAGAGATCTTTTAGTAACCACCTTCACAATCTCATCTCAGAACTGTGTATGCTTGCATGCCTCTGCTTTACCTTGTATGGTTTTATGAGACAGAATTGACAAAGTTGAGCAGGCTCTGGACAAGTTCCTCCATTCTTTATAGACCTGTTGTCCAGGGCCCAAGCCCAGGACTCTTGGGGGCGGGGATGAGCTGGCGCAGATCCAACGACCCAGATTCCCGGGTTCCAATAAGTGGCAAAAGCAGATCCATTTATTTCAAAAAGAGGGAGCTCCCTTCATAACCCAGAGTCCCATTGGCTCCCAAACTGCAGGCTGCTGTGGCTCTTCCTCGTCCGCTTCTGTCTCATTACCCTGTGTGGCATCATCAATCTCCAGGCTGGTCTGGGCAGGTCTCAGGCCAGGTATGTTTGGCCTGCCCAGGAAGGTCTCAGGCCAGTTGCATAAGGAAGCCCAACCACATATGTGCTTTTTAGCAGCAGGCCTTGTTTCTGCTCCATGGCAGATCTTGTTCTTCCTACATAGACCAACAAAACAAGTCATCAAAACCAAAGCTCTTCTATCCCTGTTACTTCCTAGAGCCTTTAAAGGCTTTCTATAACTTAGGAGAAGGGCAAAAAAAAAAAGGCTCTTGGGCAGCATGAAAATTACATTCTAGTTGGTCCTGCTTAATCTCCCTCCAGCCCTTTCAACATTACTGGCCTCTAAAATGTTACCCTTGACCTATCACTACTGGGAGCCATAAGCAGTGGACCTTACCTGTCTCCCAAAACGTATTACTGCTTCCATTTGTATGATCTGGTTCACTTCTGGAGAGTAACCTTCTCTCCTAACTGGCCTTATTTCAAAATCGTCCCTGTCCTGAGTCTTAATAAGAGCCCCAGTTCCACCCCTCCCCACTGTTCTGTGAACCTGTTCTTCCTTCTGTTTCACTTCTCCAGCAGCAAGAAATCAACAGGCCCAGTGAATCCTCCCAGACTGAGTTCTCAGAACAGTTTATCCAAACTTTGAACATGCATTTCAGCCAAATACTATTCTGAATTTCAGACCCTAAGTTCCCTCAAACACAGTTTATATTAATAGCAACCCACTTTGCCTTTTGAGATCCCTTTGCTCTAGAGCCATGGACTAGGCACTGCCATTTCTGGTTTAGTGGTAGCTATTCTCTCATTCCACATTTGATACTCAGGCAGTGTTGATATGACTCAATTCAGTTCACTTAGTGCAAAAGTAACAAGCCTAGTATAACAACAATAAATACTGCCTTTATTTATGCATTTCTTCATGTAGTTGTTGGTTTTTGAGATAGGATCTCATGCAGCCCAGGCTGTCCTCAAACTTCTATGTAACCAAAGATGACATTGAACTTCTGATCCTCTTTCTTCCTTCTTCCAGTTGCTAGTGATAGACTGTGCTACCATACCATCCACCTTATGGGAACCCCAAGCCTTTGTTGTCAGCCATGTGATTACAAAGGATAGTTCAACTCCAAGAACCAAAAATGTAAAGCAGGCCTGAAATCTAATCAAGAGAGGAGCCAGTTACTCCCATAAGCAATCTTGTCATTATTACACCAGTAGGCACATCTCATGGATCATCATGGTAGCGTGCAAGGTTCAGCAATGGATAAGACCAGCAATCTCATTTCATCCCCTGACAACAAGCAAAGCTCCTTCTAGCACTGGGAAAGCTAGCCAGTAAGGAAAGTTTTCTGGTCAGTTTAAGACTGATTTCTCCGTATTCTGAAACTAAAATGTGTGATGCTTTTAACAATAGGAACTTACCATCTATGGTGGGCAACCAAAAGCAATGGTAATAGCCTGGCCTGATCCATAGGAGGGAATTCACTCCTGGTACTGTAAACATAGGCAAATTCATGATTAGGGACATCATAGACCTGAGGGAGTAAGCTATTAATATTGTTTATTTAAAGGACAACATGACATTGTTAAACTCCTCATTTTTGCTGCTTCTTAGCAATAGGCAGTGGTTAATACAGAGACATTTTACTATTCAAAGTGATAAAAAAATAAGCAACAGTTTTGTGTTCAGCCATCAATGTAACAACTACATCAATCCTTCCCCACTCAAGGCTCAGGGAACATTGTGGAAAGCCAGAAGAATGCAAGAGGCACAATAGGGAGAGGAATGCTGGGAAAGGTTGTGTTTTATATATGACATGTCTGTTGCTCCCATCGACTCACAGCAGCTGTGGTTACCTACCCAAGATTTGTGCAGGATCAAGTGGGTTAAAAATTCCAGATTAGGTGTGGTGGGATTCATAAATAAGGCTGCTATTGGCAATAGTTGATGGCTGGTGGGGAACAGTCACTTTTCTTTAGGAGTGTGGACACTGTTAGATTCCTCATGCCCCCAGGGGTAACCCAGGACCTATCTGCATATGAATGGCACTAATTGGACTCTGTGAGTTTAATTGGTTAATTAGAACGAGATCTGGTGAAGGAGGATGGAACATCATTAGCCCTAATCCACTACAGCCTAGAACATAGATAATTATCAAGGTACAATTATTTTTAATTCTGTAAGGTCTAAAGAAAAAAACCATATATTAAAAGCATTGACTGCCCTGGTAGATTTGATTGATGTTTCTAAAATAATTATACCTTTCTGATAGATTTTTTAATAGTTTGGGGGAATCAAAATAGCATGCTATTAAGCACATAATTTACCAATCAGTTACCATGCACTATAGACAGGATATTTAGTTGATAGGTGGATTGGTCTATTAAGACTTTGTTCGTAGGGTTGGGGTAAGTTCTGTAATGGAAACATGTGCCAATTATAAGGCTTCATGGAGTTTGCTCAGTGCAAAGCCGTTATGAACTGGAAGGGATGATCTCATTCAAGGAGAGACAGGAGGGCACAACCACAGGTTAGATCAGCACTGTGAACCAGTCAGAAGCACAACACCAAAAGTCTTTCAGAACCAAGACTCATTAACCAAAGTAGCATCACTACTTGAAGTAGGACGGTGGCTAAGCCAAAACTAGTTACTCCAAGACATGATATTGGTGCAGAGTTTATACAATCACTTCAGTTATGTTATGCTTAATTCAAAATGGCTGCTATTTAAAGACAAAAAGAAACTCATGAGTTGTGATTTTTTTATTCATTCTGTAAATAAAAAACATGTTTGAGATAAATTAAACCTAAGTTTGTTGTTCAAAGAAACTATGTTGTCTCATATTTTGAAAGTAACCTTTGGCACGAAGCCTTGACTTTCTAAATGCCTCTATTGATTACAGTAAATATCTCCATGAAATCCAAAACATTGTATAAGCAAAAATGTGCCTTCTTACATGGAATCCTCATTTGTTTAAAAAAAGAAAATTCCATGAACTATGCAAAGATGGAAAACTGTACCATAAATTTCAGGTAGAAGTGTGCCAGGGGCTGCATTCCAGTTCTTTCTATCTCAAATCTTATGCTAATGAATTCCAATGAAAAACAGCTGACTTTATGCATTTATTTTAATAAGACTGTGAAAACAGTCCATTTGTGGTGTAAAAACCCCTTGTCTTTTAAAAATGCTAGACAGAACATTTTAATAAATTAAATTTGTCTGCCTGTCAAATCTGTCAAATTGACAAGAGCCCCCAAAGAGGACTGCTGCTGTTGAGCCCTATTTTTACTGTAGGATTACATTTGGAATTTAATATGGGATACTAAAGGGAAGAATCCATCTATCAGAGTAACTTTAACCAGCAAATTGTAACATAATATTTTAAATCTCCAAGCTTACAGGGCTAGAATGATTTTATTTCCTTGGAAAACTCTTATTATCTAAAAGGTTTCTCAAATGTATCTGTTTATAATAATGAACTAATGTAAGAAGACAAGTCCTCAGTATCAGGAAGGTAACTGTGGACATGGACTCACAGATACAAATTCAGGTCATCCACTGTCATCATCCCGGTGAACCTTAATTCAGGCAGGTCTTGCTGTCATCAGTGAACAAATGGGGGCATTGAGACTCAGTAGAGGGAAAACACCAATCTCAAGATCACCTCATGGAGCAAAAGAGATGGTTCAGTCTGTAAAATGTTTGATGTTCAAGTATGAGGAGCTGTGTTTGACCCCAAGCATACAGAAAAACAGGTTCTGTGAGGTGTGTTTATAATAAAAACACTGGGGGGATGGAGACAAAACGGTTCCTGCAGTTTGTTGACCAGCCAATCTATGTCAGACCTTGGCAGGAGACCTTGTCTCAACAAACAAGGTGGACAGCCCTGGAGGAATGACCTCAGAGGTCGGCCTCTGGTTTTCACACACAGAGATACATGCTAATGCAGGGCCACATACATCCCACAAACAGGTGCTCACATGTCTTGCAGCTGTCCTGCCATCGCTTTAGTTTAGGTATTCTAATCTGAAGCTATTATCCTCTGTCTCATAGGATTTCCTGGGATGATTAATGTCTCATTTTTCCTTGAAGAGAAAAACATAGTTAATATTTTCAGTTAACATATGAGGGTATTTATACAAAACCTTGGATAGATATTGGTTAACAATAATGGCTTTTTCTTTTAATCTTAAAATAATGTGCATGAAAGAAATGATCTTTATGTTTAATGTACATAAAATTACATAATACAGAAATTCATTAGGTTTTTTTTTTAATGCAGGTATACACTGGATGGACCATGTAATAGATACATGAACCACCTAGACTGGACTGTCAGTCTCCTAGAGTAAAATCTTCAAATACAAATATGTATCAGAGTTAAAATAGAATCTAGCTTCTATCTGGAGGTTATTTTATTTTCCATCCTGAACTTCAGTATCAGAGGTGTACCTACTGGATAATGTTCAAGGCATTTGTGTCTGTCACAGTGGGACCAAGGTCTCAGTCAACAGGTTTCTCATGTTAAAAATATTAAGTTGTTTATCATGTATTGGCAAAAAGTCCTTCAAAAAATAAATGGAGCATGGCCAGTGAGAGGCTCAGTGGATAAAAGGACTTGCTGTGTAACCACTGCCTGAGTTCCAGCCTCAGAATCTTCAGTGGAAGGAGAAAAGTCACCCTGAGAATTGTTCTCTGGTCTCTCCAAGTATACCATGGCATGCATTCCCTCATCCACATACAATAAAACTTAATAAACTTCAAAAAATGGAAAAAGAAAAATATACTTCATATTATGTTTCTAATTTCTTATAAAAAGTATTTTTAAAAGATTATAAAAAGTATTATATGGTTTCAATAATTTCTTGATATCCCATAATAGCTGTACCCAAAGTGGTAGGATAAAATATTAACATACAAAAATCAGTAGACTTCCTCCATACCAATGAAAACCACACTGAAACAGAGATCAGGAAAACAACTCCTGTTTTAATATCCACAAATAACCGTAAAATACCTTCAAATAAACCTAATCAAAGAAACAAAAGACTTCTACTACTATGAAAACTTTAACATACTCATGAAAGAAATTAAGGAAGACACCAGAAGAAGGAAAGCCCTTCCTTGTTCATATATTGGAAAAATTAGTACTGTGAAAATATGCATCCTACTAAAAATAACCTATTGAGTCAATGAAAAACTAATAAAAATTCTACTGCCATTCTTCACAGACGTAGAAAAATTATCCAAACATTGACTTAGTGGTACAAAAGATCAAAAAGAGCCAAAGAAATCCTGAACAAAAAGAACACTGTGAGATGTATCACCAAACCAAATTTCATACTGTACTACAGAGCCACAGTAATAAAAACACCATGGTCTTTTCACAAAACAGACGCATAAATCAATGGAATAGAAGACTGGATCCAGATATAACTCCATACAACTATAGTTACCTGGTCTTTGATAAAGATGCCAAAAATATAATATTGGAGAAAATATAGCATCTTCAACAAATAGCGTTAGAAAAATCTGAATTTTAACATACAGAATCCTGCACAAAACTCAACTACAATGGATTAAAGATTACAGCATAAGACATGATACCATAAAACTGCTGGAGAAAAATGTGGGGAAGCACACTTCAACTTATAGGAATAGGTAAAAACTTTTTGAATAGGACTCCAATGGCACAGGAAATAATTGACATCAATTGACAAATGGGATCTTATGAAATGAAAAATTATCTATACAGCAAAGGAAACTATCAAGTAAGCCAATAGAATGGGAGAAAATCTTTGCCTGCTAAATAGTGTTTGGGGGCATGCTGGTGAATGAATGCCTTTTAGGCCAGCCAGAGCTACATAGTGAGACATTGTCTCAAAAAAAAAACCAAAAACAAAACAAAGCAACAACAACAACAACAACATAAAACTGTTCAACATCCTTAGCTTTTAAACAAATGTGCTTACACTACTTTAGGACCTCATCTCACCCCTGTCAGAATGGTCATCTCCAGGAACTGATACCAGCCTGGAAGTGGGGAACGGGGAACGTTTCCACACTGTTGCTAGGGATGTAAACTAGTGCATCCACTTTGGAAATAAGTCTGGAGGTTTTCAAAGAAACTAGAAATAAAATCACGATACAACCCCACTACACCACTCTTAAGAATATTCCCAAAGGACTTCATATACTACAACCATGAGCAACCATTTTCATTTCTGCTCTCTACTCACAAAAGATAAGAAATAGTATCAACCTAAGTGTCTCTCCTCTGATGGACAGATAAGGCAAATGTGATAGATACATGCAACGGGATATTACTTAGCTGTAAACAAGTGAAATCATGAAATTTGCACGTAAATGGACAGAAATGGGGAAAACTATACTTAGGTCACCCATTCTTAGAAAGACAAAGATTGCATATTCTCTCTCATATGTGGCTGCTAACTTTAAATCATATGCTTTGTGTGCTTATCTAGGAAATTAATAATGGGCCCATGGGCAGAGGGATGCATTTTAAGGAAGTGGTACAGCAGATTCAAGGTGAGATGAAAGTAGAAAGGGGGATGCTGGTGGCAGGGAGTAGAGGGATGGAGATGGGAAAATGAGAGATCAGAAGAAGAGTCAATGAAATGAATTGGGCATGAAGATGTTTCATGGGGACTTATGCTCTTAAAGCCCATGTAAAAAATATAGTAAAAGAAAATAATGGAAGATGTGATAGAAATAAGAGAGTGTGATAGAAATTAAGAGTGGTGTAGTGGGATCCTATGGTAATTCTATTTCTAGTCTCTTTGAAAACCCCCAGAATTTAACTGTAAACTAAAGAATTAAGCATGGATTTGGAACAAAGGGATGGAAATTAGGTGTAGGAGTGGATTAACCAAAACTAGAGGTGTCTAAAGATGCCATGTGAAATTTCGCTAGTTTTTAAGCAACTAAGGCCAATTCAAAAATTAAAAGGGGTTTAAACAGAGGGATCCTGCATGGGTGAACAGAGACTAACAGTCAGTCCTGGCATGAAGCTGCCTGAAGAATCACTTAATGTACACAGTGGCCTGTCTAGCTTAGCTGAGAAAGGAGATCTGTGAGAGGCTGTGGTGAATCAATGTTTATCTATGACCAGTCTCTTGAATGAACATCTGATGACTCACCATATAGTATTTCCATCTCTGGATGAGATCAGTCATTGCTTATGAACCATGAACTGACTAGTGAACAAAATAAACCCCACCAAACAAAACCAAGTCATGAAATCATTGAGGGAGTAAAGAGTGGTATAATAGAATGACCAAAGGATTTTGGAAATCATGACTTTAAACCTAATTCCAATGCTTTTGGGGTCTCACATCAGCTGAACCACTGCTATGAGCATCACCACACCATGAGGAACTGTATTAAAAGATCACAGCATTAGGATGTTGAGAACCACTGATCTATAAAATAGTTCATCTACGTGTTTTGTATATAAAATGCCTCCCATGTGTTATTCAATGCTAATAACAATAACTCCTAAGTTTGGCTTCAGGATGTGAGCACATACATGTGTGTGGTGGGGAGAGGGGTGGCATGTGGAGGGGATTCTAGGAGAAATCTAGTAAAGCAGTTAAGAAATGGGTAATGTGATCAGATACAGAAGCCTTCCTATATGTGGCAGATTTCAGTAGTTGACTCTTCATCTCATGGGTGCTTTTAAGAGTCACACCTTTTCTACCATGAGGTGAAAAGTAAGAGAGCTTTATATGAACAGACATCTTCCAGATACGGTATCTGCTGGCACCTTGATCGTGACTTTACCAGCTTCCAGAAATGCGACACATAAATGTGTGCTATTTATAAACCACCCAGTTTATGGTACTTTTTATAGCAGTCCAAACAAACCACAGCATTGATTTGCGAGTTGTCTAAACAAGTCTTCCGTCATGCCACAGTGTCTTCTCTACTTTGCACCATAGTGCACTATTTCTTTTCTGTCAAATTGACTTAATCACAGCATCCACTTAACATCCTGGTTTTGGAAAAAAAGAAAAAAACTAGTATGGACTGGGGGCCCACAAGCCTGGGGGCTCAGTTGCTTTGTAACTTGCTTTATTTCGTTATGCTTAAGAAAACTTCCGACAGCTCATAATTGCCCATATTTTTTAACATATTTGTATTTATACTGGAAACAATTCTTTCTTTTCTTGGTATAATCTACCTTACCTTACTGAAGTAATACTTATTCATTATATTAAATATGAAAGTTCAAAAGAAAGAAAAACATATACAGTTCTACTGCCTATATAAAATCATTATTTATGTATGTGGATCTTTAATAATATTTCGAAGCATGCTTTACTTTTCATTATATTCATAAATACAATTTCATATCATACATTTCATTCCTTTTTTAATAATTTATTTTTTATTTCTTCAAGTTACATCTCAATCACAATCCCCTCCCTACTCCCCCCTCCAGTCCCACCCTTCTACCCTCCTCCCCCTCAACTCCCCATCCTCTTCCCTTCTTTTTTTTTTTTTTAGTTTAAGGTATTTCTTTTTCCCCCCAACAGCTCTCCCTTTCAGTCCAACAAATGGTTCCTTTTCCTATAACTATAAATAAAATACAAAACAACAGAAATAAATAGGCCACAATTATAAGAGTTATATGGCTTAGCATACATTCCCAATGTCCAGTCCATATGTATTTGGCACCTGACTTTAACATTCTACTATCCAACCATCTCCATGAGTTCAAAGTTCTATAACTAACTCAGCTTTAATACTAACTTGCCTCACAATTTTAAAAATATCTTCTTAGATCCAGAACACCTTCTTGATTCCTAAACAACTCAAAATTTAACTATGAGACTCTAGCTATCTATTCTTCAACCACCTCAGAGACCTGAGAGGGATAAATATATCTGATTATATAGGAAGTGCAGGGCCTGCAGCTTCCAAAATTAAGAAATGACATACCAGTGGCTGCCTGGACAGTTCC
>CAJQZJ010008952.1:8601691-8621744 GCA_907164525.1 Lophiomys imhausi
TGTCTACAGTTGGAGCAAGGGGCTTTTCCTACCAAGAGATAGACTTGCGACTAATTCAATCATCTCCCACTGGAGATTCTTCGATGTTCATCTTCTACTTGGAGGAGAATAGGGGGTGCTGTCAGGAGTTGATATGTATTGATATAAAAAAAATCTAAAGTTACGAAAACATCTTTGAATGCCATATTCTGCAGATCTCTTGAGGTTTTTGAAGAGGCCCTATCTATCTCTTATATTAGGGTAAGCAGATGTTGCTGTCTCTTAGCAGGTTTATTTCTGATTAGCTTAGCAAGTAACTATAATAGGTTGTCATAGTACCTAACAGAATGACTGGCTTGCATAACCATTAGTTTGCATTTCTTAATTATCCTAAACAGTTCATGACAGTTAGTAGTAAAAGGCCGAAACATCACATTTCATGTTTTTTCTTTACCTCCTAACCCTTCCATCCCATTTCTCTGGGGTGGGGTGTCCTTATATAACAGTCCCTCATCTCAGTTGAGAGGTCGTATGAGTTCCAAGAGCCTCTTCATTCATTGGGGATCTATGAGGCAGTACCATCAGTGAAAAGTGTCTCGTTGCCTGGGAGAGAGAGCTACTAAACAAACAAATCAATAAGCATACAATAGATAAAAAAGACTAAAAAATAGAAAAAATATAACTAATATATAAAAAATAAAAGTTAAAAATAAAAAGTCTATGTCCAAGTTCCCTTTGGTGTGTTAGTTGTAGTATTGATACCTTCTACTATTTAGCTAAAATCCTACTATATATATATGAGACAAATCATGGTGTCCAAAAGGACAGGCTAAAGTGGCTGGTAACAGAGACTAGTTCTAATTCAATGTGGTCTTGAGTAGGCTCTTAAAGCCATCACTATGTTTTGAGTCTATAAAACTCTGCTGGGAAGAGACATGGGCCAGTGACGGAGCTCATGGTGGGGGACAGGACAGGGCACAGCTGTGCTCCAATGGAATCATGCCTGACACTTCTAACCAATTAATTAGTTAATTCATTATCTTAATTTTTCGAGAGTCTTGCCAGGAAGCTCTGCCTGCCCCCAATCCACTGTATAGATCAGACTATCCTAAAACTCAGAGCTATCCTCCCGACTTTGCTTCTTGAGCGTTGGGATTACAGGCATGTGCCACCATGTCTAGCTCTGATACACCCTTAAGACAGGCCTGTCCAGGTACCCAGGGAAGGCAACTGTCTGGTGAAGGTGTGGAGAAAGGGTTACCCTACTCCATTGCTGGTGGGAGTGCAGGCTTGTGCAACCACTATGGAGGTCAGTCTGGCGATATCTTAGAAAACTTGGAATAGCTCTGCCTCAGGACCCAGCCATACCACTTCTGGGTATACACCCAAATGCCTCTTCACGGAATCATAAGGAAGTTTCCTCATCTATGTTTATAGAAGCCTTATTTTTAATAGCTAGAAACTGGAAACCACCCAGATGTCCCTCAACCGAAGAATGGGTTAAAAAACTGTGGTACATCTACACAATGGAATATTATTCAGCTATCAGAAACAATGAAATTATGCAATTTGCAGCCAAATGGATGGAACTAGAAAAACTCATCCTGAGTGAACTAATCCAGACTCAGAAGGACACATATGGCATCTATTAACTTATAGTAGGATTTTTAGTCTTTTTTATCTATTGTATGCTTATTGGTTTGTTTGTTTAGTAGTTCTCTCTCCCAGGCAACGAGACACTTTTCACTGATGGTACTGCTTCATAGATCCCCAATGAATGAAGAGGCTCTTGGCCTTCATACGACCTCTCAACTGACATGAGGGACTGTTATATAAGGACACCCCACCCCAGAGAAATGGGATGGAAGGGTTAGGAGGTAAAGAAAAAAAATGAAATGTGATGTTTCGGCCTTTTACTACTAATTGTCATAAACTGTTTAGGGTAATAAAGAAATGCAAACTAATGATTATACAAGCTGGTCATTCAGTTAGGTACTATGACAGCCTATTATAGTTACTTGCTAAGCTAATCAGAAATAAACCGGCAAGAGACAAGCAACATCTGCTTACCCTAATATAAGAGATAGATAGGGCCTCTTCAAAAACCTCAAGAGATCTGCAGAATATGGCATTCAAAGATGTTTTCGTAACTTTAGATTTTCTTTATATCAAGACATATCAACTCTTGACACCACCCCCTATTCTCCTCCAAGTAGAAGATGAGCGTCGAAGAATCTCCAGTGGGAGATGATTGCATTAGTCGCAAGCCTATCTCTTGGTAGGAAAAGCCCCTTGCCCCAACTGTAGACAGAATGCTGTCCAAAAAGGACAAAACCTGGAAGCAGGTAAGTCGACAGCCTAGCTCTGCCAAGACAGAGTAGGTAAGTCCTTCATAACCCCTGCTCTACAATCAATGTCTGTCAGAGAAACAGGGCCAAATGACTGAAGATCGATGCTGTAATGTATGGAGAGAAAATGGGAACTGTCCAGGCAGCCACAGGTATGTCATTTCTTAGTCTGGGAAGCTGCAGGCCCTGTACTTCCTATAAAATCAGATATATTTATCCCTCTCAGGTCTCTGAGATGGTTGAAGAACAGATAGCTAGAGTCTCATAATTTAATTTTGAGTTGTTTAGGTGTCAAGAGAGTGTTATAGATCTAAGAAGATACTTTTAAAATTGTGTTGCAAGTTAGTATGAATGTTGAGTCAGATATAGAACTTTAAACTCATGGAGATGTTTAGATAGTAGAATGTTAAAGTCAGGTACCAAATACATATGGACTGGACATTGGGAATGTACGTTAAGCCATATAACCCTCATAACTGTGGCCTAATTACCTCTGTTGTACTGTATTGTATTTGTTATTATTAGAGAAAGAGCCATTTGTTGGACTGAAAGGGGAAACTGTAGGGGGAAATAAGATATACCTTAAACTTAAACTTAAAAGAAAAAAAAAGTGAAGAGGATGGGGGTTTGAGGGTGGGAGGGTGGGACTGGAGGGGGAATAGTGAGGGGACTGCAATTGAGATGTAACTTGAAGAAATAAAAAATAAAGGAAAAATAAAATAAAATGTAAGAAATGCTAGTACAAAATACTGTTATGACACAAAGCACCCAGATTTCCTGAATACTACTGATCGTCAGTGACAGTGTCCTCTGGACCATTTTTATAAAGTTTAGAAATATTCAGCTACTGTGAGTCAGAAATTCTCGTTTGTATATCCTTCGTATCTATACTTTGGTGCAATGAAAGATGTGTACAAGACTCTTAAAAGCACTATTGTTTAGACTTGCCAGGAAGCTGTGTACAATAATTTATACACTACAGAGTATAAATAATGTAGTCTATGTTCAACAGATACACACTATTGTGATGAAATGAATAATTTTATGTTCAGTGATATGGAAAAATGATATCAACATAATATTGAACAAAATTTTATATATATATATATATATATATACTTCTGTTTACCTTACGAAAATGACTAAATTAATCTAAGGTGTTAAGTGTGTAAAGATAATAGCTACATTTGCATAGGTTCTTAAAAGACTTCTTGAATGTTTTTATTTAAGCTAATTTTACTGTTGAATGTGAGGGATTTGAACAGCGCCTTGAAGTCATTGATAACATTCTGTTTCTCAATCTGGGTGACTACAATAGATTGCGTCTTTTCTTCGCTCAAATGAATTTACATATTTTAAAAAGTTTAAGCTTATTGAATAAACAAATGAAGCAATAGCTGAAATGTGCTGCAACCAAACTGAAAAGGGATCATCCTACTGTGAAATAAGGAGCCGTGTTGATTCTGTCATATTTTGTTTATTTGGTGTTCCACTTCTAATGAGCTATGAGATTACTTTGTTTTTAGCAAATCACTCCCTTACTTTGAATTTCCATTCCTAATTTTTGAAAAATGAAGGCTGAACTAAATAACCCCTAAATACTCTCGAGTCCTACAATTCTGTAAAATAAGAACTTCCCCTGAAGTTGCTTAAGTTTTTTTTATTGATTATTAGGGAAATCTAAATTCTTTGTTCTCAGACACAAGCATTACTTTCCTGTTTTTTTTTTTTCCATCCTTTTTTGTGACTTCCTCTGTGATCCTGCAACACAAACAGCCTGTGGAAAATCAATAGTCACTCTTCTCCTTCTAAATTAAGTTCTTTTTCTGGCTTATATATCTCTCTTTTGAGTATATTGTAATCTGTCCATGATGCTAAAACAAAAACACCATATACTCGCTAAATTATGAAGAACAGGATATTACTTCTCATCATTCAGAAGTTGGGAAATCCAAGATCAAGTTGCCAGCAGGCTGGATGCTGTGTAAAAGTCTATACCCACAAGGTGGCCACCTGCAAACTCTAATTCTCTTAAGACTGACAGGGAGGGCTTCTTTCTGAGATCTCTTCTAGAAGGAGTTCCTATTCCCTTATGGATAGTCTTACCAAAGGCCCTGCTACTCAGCAATGTCATCTTAAGGTAAACATTTTATGAAAGCAACAGGGAGGCAGGGCATAAACCTTTAGACTGTGTCCAGTTGTTTCTTTTGCACAAACTTGAGCCCACATACTTTTTGAACTTGCAAAATCGAAAAGCAGGCCATAATGATTTTATCTAAATGATTAACAAATTATGTTAGGACGTGCACACTGGACCATGAGATTGGTCCATGAGACCATTAAATCCTCTGTTGCCTGGTCTCAAGTTCAAGAATGGCACTGAAGATTTAGGAAAAACAGATAAAACAAATCTACTCCTTTTCACTAGATAACAGTACTCTGTACGCTACTAACCACTGTCCCTTCCAGCAGTAAAGTCAATTCTGAAGTTGAACTGTCTGCACATCTTCCAAGAGCAGTGTCTAAGCCTTCCTTGCAACTGAGTTTGGTGATAAGACCAGGTTCTGACAGATAAAATGTGATCTGAAGTGATCTTCAACTCCCTATGTTTCTGAGGATTTGGGGTATGGGAAGGTCCTTTTACTCTTCTTTTCATACTATCTGGAATTGGGATGAAAAAATGTGTAGTTTCAGACTGTGTAAACAAAGATAAAACCAATAGGAATGTTGGAGGCAGAACTTCAGAGAGAAGTCCACACCCATTGTTAACAAAGATGCTTATATCTGGAAGGCAATGTAAAATAGCATCTAGCACTGTATAAACCACTGTTATTTAGGTTTGGGACACAAGGCCCTGAAGCCATATCTCACCTGATATATTCCTTGATGTGTTTTTGGACCCAAACTCCATGAGTAGGAAGCATTTAGAATGCAGGTATTGAAGGAGGTACTGCCCTCTGAACTAAGGCTTTTAAATGCATAGTTAACATTCAAGGCTTCCCTTATCTTCTTACTCACAGTGTGGAGTCCACAGAGTTCTGCAGGCTCAACAGTGTAAGAGAGAGAAGAGCAGGGCTGGACCACAGTTTTCATAGAAGTGACAGGAAGTATTTGGAAACGAGGGCAATTAAAAATGCACAAGTTAGTCATCTGAACTCATTAAAGTTATCTATTGGCAAAATAAATATCAGGATTCTTTGCCCTGTATAGTGTAAAGTGTTTTGAATTTCTCCCTTGGAGAAACAGTAGATGAAGCAAATGATAAGGCCCAAGACAAAGGGAAGCAGAGAGTAAAATCTAGAAAAGACCAAGAGGATTATAAACAGTTTCAGTTATGCAGAATCAATTAGTCTTTGGCGCTGTGAAATTTACAAAATTGATCTGCATTAAATATAATAAATTCTCAGAGGACATTATTAGCACCTTTACTCACACTTACCCTCTGCTATTAGGACCACAAATGGAAAAGGACACAGAGGACATTGTGCTCATTAAATCTGTTACCGAGTCAGCACTTACTTTATGCTGCATATTGTTTCCATAGCTGGGTGAGCAGAGAAAATGTCAGTCATCGGTATGATTCCATAAGAGAAACAGAGAGTAAATAAGGGAAACACACGTCGTGGAGAGTTGAGATACGAGCAGCCGAAGTGCTGCTAAGTGCGGCAACTAATACCGGAGTACCAGGAAGGGAATGTGAACCAGAAATCGGTGAGAAACGAGCTATTTTAGAATGGGAGTGGGGGGTCTGCCTTTATGACATTTAAACAGAGATTTGAACTAAGTGAAGGCGTGGCAGACAGCCATAACACACAGATGACCTGGCCAAGCAGAGTAATCAAATACTCTGGAGATGAACTCTTTCCAGTCCAGGATGGCTCTGTGCCAGGACCACCACTGCCCTCCCCTTCTGTGCCAAGAAAGATGATGCAGGCATTAATCTGTGAGCCATCCCCGAGCTATGGCTGCATCAAAAGCCTGCTGATGAACCCCAAGGGTATGTCCAGGAAGAAAGCGTACTGCTGTGCTGTCCTCAAGTTCAGGCTTCTCACTTCTATCTATAATCCATATCCTTGGAGAGATGTCTGGGTAGACTAGAGACAAGACAGACTAGTTAGTGCTAGATATCCTTTAGATCCCAAGAGTGGATCCCAACTGCATATTGAGATCACCTGTGAAGAACTTAGATGATTTTCCCCTTTCAGTAAGCTGTTGAACTTAGGACAAATCTATATTTACTATCAAAATGTGATTCGTAATTCATTGGGCTCATTGATCTTTTCTTATTGACCCAAGCAATATTTTTAAATGTGCTCCACATTTTCAGGTGTCTTATGGAAGACTTTCATTGAGTTTTCTCTCTCTCTTTTTGTTTCAATTGTAGAAGAATTAAGCAATAGTCTAGGCTAAGGGTATGAAAATTAGAACCATGGGACTACATTCACTGGACTGTCTACATATCAATAAAATTTTTATTACAGCATAGCCATGCTTTTATCTTTATTTGTAACTGTCTGGATACAGGTGTATAATGGAATAGCTATAAAAAATCATGGCATTTGGGTTGAAAAGAATAATTAGATAATGGGAAAATACTTTGAATGGAAAGCTCACAAATTGCTAATCTGTCTTTGGACTATCTAGATATTTAAATCCTTAACTATAAGATTTATATTAAAATTTCTTATTGAAAGTACCAGTGTGGAAATACTGTCTATAAAAATGATTGTTGCTGACATATAAAAGAAAATACTAGAGAAGAAGATGCAGAAGTCAGAAGGGAAGTCATCATGTTAAAGGGACTTTCTCAATATAGGACATATAATCAGCAAAGGCATGGAAATTTTGAATAACTGTTAAACATTTAGCTGCTACCTGACACTAAGAAGATCATTGAGAGAACAAAAAAAGCATTGTACTAAACAACTGTAGGACAATTTTTTTGAAGTTCATATGACAGATACACAAAGAAATGAATAAATAAATAATAAGAAAGGAAGAAAAAAGAAAGAAAAGGGGAAAATAATTCTGTTTTAAGCCTTCCTAAAATAAAATGAAAACTATGAAATAGATTTATTTATTTATAGCTGACTTATAAAACTCATTCTGAAAATGTTACATTTTAATTTTAATTGGAGATGTTTGTTAACTCATATTTGAATGTCAATATTGACCTGGTCATGTTTTAAAGTCACTATCATAACTTTTAAAAGTGTATTCTGTTCTTTGTTCTTTGTTCCATTTCGAGTCTCTCTCTCTCTCTCTCTCTCTCTCTCTCTCCTTAAGTGACATATTATTTTCAGTATTTTCTGTTGAATTTTTATCTGTGTTTTCCAGAGATAGTGACTAATGTCAGGATTTCACATAGGATCAACATAACCTCTTCCTGAATAACTAGTGGACATAAAATCGTAAACCTCATCCATTCTTTACACTACTGTTGTCACAGACTTTAACATTATATTTACTAAAGAACCTGAAATATATCATTACTTTTGCATTGAAATAATAAACTCTTTCTAAGTTGAATGAGGCTTAGCTTTGCATCCCACATGATGTTGATGCAGTAAACCTGGTGGTTGTAGATTTCCAGTTAAGACTTTAAGAGCTCCATGATGGATGGGGGTCTCAGATAACTTCTGAATTTATCCTTTCTTATTTATTTATTTTTTAAAATAAATAGTCCAGGGTGGTAGAATAGACAAGACCAAGATCATTCTCAGTACTGAGGCACTAGCTATAATCGGAAGATAGCTTGAGTTCTTTCTGTTGTCTCAGCCAATAAGATGAAGCACTTGCCAGTGTTATACAGTAAATGAACAGTCATCTTGATAAACTTATTCAAATTAGCAGGCAACCAAGATCCCTGCCAGCAAAACCTATCATGATTTTATACTGTGATTAAAACCCACGTAATTTATATTTGGAGTTCTCAGATCTAGCTGAGAACTATGGACTTCATATCAAATGAGAATTTTAAATTCAAATACAAGTTCAAGGAGAAGTAGAGAAGTTTAGAGATCTCTCGATCTGGGTTTCCTTTTTTGTGGTGTGTGGTCTTTTAAAAAGAGGTATTGTTGAATTTAAAAGCTTATAAAAGTCAAAATAACTTTCTGATTTCCTGCTGTGGCATTTTTGCAATCATATCTTATTTTAATCCTTTTGTTTTTATGTTTCACAAAATTATAACTGTTAAGGCACATTGGTTTAGATTTATGTTGGGCGATTGTTTTTATATCTAATGAAAATGCAATTTAAACATTTTACAATAATTAAATCTGTTTAAAGACTTCTAGTCAGACCTTCACAGTGTTTCTCACATGTTAATATTGTAAAGACCTCATATAAATAGCTGAGAACATTTTTCTATACTTCTTCCACATTCTTTCTTTGAAACATTACTAAAAATGAAGCTGCTGGATAGAAAAAAAAACTGGACACATTTTTCTAGACATAAGGTTATTGTGTATTCAAATGTTAATTTCCATACCCCCCTTTTCTGGTTGCAATCCTTGTTCTGAGAATCTTCTGTCTCAGCGTTGTATAAACACTGCTCCTCAATTGTCCCCTAATATACCAGTAAATCAGCTTACAACCAATCACTGAGTGGGGGAGAGAATAGGACTGGACTTCTTGCCCTCCAGTAGAGGAGGAAGTAGGAGATTCAGCACAAGCAGAGGTCTAGGAGACATCACGTGAGATTCAGCTGAAGCAGAAAAGCCACAAAGTGTAAGTATCTCTGGGATTTACACTGGAAAGAGGCCAGATTAGCTTAGGTGGTTAAAAGTACACTAATAACTGCTCAGTTCTTGTGTTGTGAACCTTGGTTAACAAACAATATAATAGAGTCTCAATTATTTGGGTGACAGCCAAGTTTAGAGAGAAATTGAGAAACAAATACAATTATATAAATTTACCCTAACACATTTTCGCTGTTGATCTACTTAACTATTATAGAGGTTCCCACTATTACTTTTAATTAGCCCAGAAAGTTTTATTCTGCACATGATCTCACCATTTTCACCTTCTAGATTACAATCGTCAGTAAATTTTCCCTTTAACTTTCTTGATTTTTTTTTTTTTTACCTATTCAAACTCAGATGTTCTTTATAAAGCTCCATTAAGTTCTTAAGGGTGTTAGGAGCTAACTTACTCCATTCTAGCAGCACTGCCCATCACAAAACACTGCTCTAGTTTAAGTTTAAATTTTATCACTTTTTTATCACAGTGTATAACCTGTCATATGTTTTATTAAACCCTTAGTGCCCTCAGTGAATGAAACATAAACAATATTTAACAAATGTTTTAGATCAACTTAATATCCTTCTAACAATAATGAAACTGCAATTTAATTATCAATTGTATTTATTAATAAGTATAAACTGTAAGATTAGGCCAGGGGAGCAGTTGGCAGCTTGGCAGAGCAGTCAGGCCTTGCCCACCTTAACTGGAAGCCTGATTTAACCTGGGGAAAGAGTCCTGGACCAAGTGTGCCTACACCACATGTAACCTAAACTCTGTTAAGTAATGTAAGTTGTTATATTAAGCCAGTAGAATTACCAGAGGCTTGGCAGGAGATTTGCCGCAGTTGGGGAGTCCGGGATTCTGATAGCCCTGAATTGCTTGGACTGATGGCCTATAAGCCACCGCAGTCCTTTTCCCAATAATTAAATACACTGAGACCTTTTAATGTTTCAATGCTTAGCCATTATCTATATAGACTCTCAATTAGCTAATCTAAATTAACCTGGACCACCTAATCCCAAACTGCCATGTATCTGTTATTACCTTCCAGAGTTCTCAAACACATCTATCTGCTTCCATGTCTCCCAGGGGAAAGAGCAATTCCCCTATGTAAAATATAGGGTTCCTGTTTTAATCTCAGGCAGCCCCACCTTCCTATACTCTTTCTGCCCAGCTAATTGGCCATCAGCAACTTTTATTAATCAATCAAGAGAATGCCTCAGAAGAGGCAGTAAGCAGATCTCAGCATTGAAATCAGCCTATCAGAAGCAATGTTATTAGACCTTCCCTAACACAATAATTTAGGTGGTATGAATAGGTATGGCCCTCATCAATTCATGTACTTGAATGCTTGGCCATAGGGAGGGGTACGATTAGGAGGTGTGGCCTTGTTGGAGAAGGTGTGGCCTTGTTAGAGGAGGTGTGTCACCATGGAGGTGGGGCTTTGAGATGTTAAGTTCTCAGCTACACTCAGTGTGAAATTCATCTGGTCTCCTCCTTGCTGCCTGAGGATCAAGATGTAGAACTCTCAACTCCTTCTCCAGCACCATGTCTGCCTGGACACTGCCTTGCTTCCCCCATGATGATAATGGACTAAACCTCTGAAACTGTAAGCCAGCCCCAATTTAATGTTTTCCCTTATATGAGTTGCCTTGGTCATGGTGTCTCTTCACAGCAATAGAACACTGACTAAGACAATAAGCAAACACATTTTGTACTGTCTGTGTATTATGTTTCATATTTTCTTTTCTTTGTCTTGCTTCATTGATTCATGTTAAGCTCTGTCAGCAGATATTAAGACAATCAAGCATCTGGACTGATTTTTCTAATAGATGAGAACATTTAATAAAGTAATGTAACTTTAACCAGGGAGAGGTGTGTGTGTGTGTGTGTGTGTGTGTGTGTGTGTGTGTGTGTGTGTGACTGTGTGTTTGTGAGTGTGAGACAGACACTTTAAAAAGTAAAGTAAGTCGCCTGTGAGGGATTGTTATTCTATTTGAACTTCAGAAGTAGGCAATCTTCAAATAAATACCCAACTGCAACCTCTCCCCAAGGACAGTCAATATAATACTTCAGAGAGGCTATTACAGGTGCTGAAATGAGAAAATAACGATCCTTGGCTGGCCGACTCTGCTTGCCATTTACTCTAACTCACTCACTATCTCTTCAAAATTCATTTTGATTTCTGCAGAGAATTAACTGTTACAAAATGACCCATATTAAGTGGAGCCACGGCAAAGAATAAAGAAGGAATATAAAAAGCACCTTTTCTATTTCTTTCTTTAAAGACCACTCATATTTTGCTCGAAATTTAGAGAAGGGAAAAGTGGGAAGTTTTGAAATTGCCCAAGTCATGATTCACAAAGTCCACTAATTCTTAAATGAAAAGAAAGAATTATACTTCCCCTGGAGAAAGAAGGATACAAAACTGTTGGAAGAGAATAGTAATCATGTGAGAAGTTTACATCAAAGCTCCAGAAGACAGAGTCAGAGAAATTACATTTTTGAAAGTGGCTAACAAAGAGAACACTTAACTGCCTCAGCCATGGCAATATCAAATAAAGGAAATCACAATTTAACATGTAAGAAACTTTTGATTGTTCTGATTGTGAAGCTTGTGTATTAGTTTTTGCATTGAACAAAACTGAATCAACTTTGGATATAGTTGAGGGATATTCAACTGCTCCTTGTTAGCATGGAAGGAAAAGGAAAGATGCACGGGGCGGACAACCTGGCTGGAGCGAGTCAGGGCTAGACATGGCAGAACTGGGCACACACAGCAGGTAGGGTGGGGTGGGGTGTCTCCTTCTAAGTCTAAAAGTAACAGGGGGAATCTGCAGTGTTTGGATAAAAAAAAAATGACAGATACAATCTGACAACCAAGGAACTTTGAACACTTTGCCATTACTAAGGTTCTGAACCCTCTCAAATCCAAAATCTGGGCATGGAGCTGGGGCTTAGTGGCTGGAGAGATTTGTAGGGAGCAGCAGTCAGGAATAGTCAGGGAGTGGCTCAGGGCGATTGCCTGAAATAGAATTTGTTTTCAAGCTGTTTTCTATGTTCCAGCCATAGCTTGAAGCACAGCTTTCAGAGCCAGTAGTGGGATGCAGAAAGCATCAGTAAATATTACCAAATCGTCCACTAGACTGATTTCACCAGTCTATATTCCCACCAACAGAGAATGAGCACAGTTCATGCTTACCTTCGTCCTGGCTTGAAGATAAATCCTTTAATGTCTCTATTTTAATTTTGGCCAAGGCCTGCAAAAGAAAAAAGTAGGTTCTGTGTTTTTCATTTGTTTGTTGTTGAGTTACTATTCCCAGAAAACATAAGGTTATTAATCTTTACTTCATAGGAAATATCTGTTGGTGTATTTAAGATTCATTGTTGCTGCCTTTGCATTTTATAATAATTGCCATGAATTCTAACTTTTAGGAGTATAGTAGTTTCCTTGCTGAAATTCTCTTCTTGAGTGACTGCGTATGTTTTGATTTGTGGAATGGTGCTTAGCATAGAAGCAATGAAATCACATCTTCAGGATTTTCTTTCACAGTTCTCTTTTCCCCAACCTAGAGCCATATAAGAATTCACCTCACATGTGTCCTTTAGTTTGTTCTGTTTGTTTGTTTGGGGGGGGGGTGTTTGTTCTTGTTTTATTGTTGTTTTCTTAAATTATTTCGGTTTTGATAATCAGATACCTAACTATGTGGATTTGTCAGGAGACAAGGGTCTACAGTAGCCAATTAGCCCATGTATTTTAACTGGTTTAAGCTGAAAGGACTTTTTTTTTTTCTGAATTTAAGCTAAGTTATTGACTCAGCAAAAGGACCAAGGAGCCCTTTTTGGATGCTACATAATTGAGAGCAGGATATCCCCATCCACACTGTGGGTACATTCTGAGGAAACCCACCCCTGCTGTAACTGGGGTCTGTGATATAGACACCCCACAACAGTAGCCCCTTCCCCAAGACCCAGCCTGTCCAGCATAGTCATCACTCTCCTGTCTGATACATAACTGTATCTACAGGACAAAATGCAAGTCTCAGTTTCTAACAATAGCCAAAACTATGTAATGCATTACTTTAAGTGCTTTTATAGACACAGCTAACTTAATTTTCATGATATCTTATGAGATATGTGATAATATCATTCCAATTTACATATTAAAAAGCTGGGAAACAGAAAGGCTAAGTAATTCCCTAATACCATAGGGCTGATAGGTGACAACCTGAAATGCTACCCAGACTGTCAGGCTCCACAGTCTATACTGTGCACCCCTTCACTGCACAGTCCAGGAGCCTAAGCTTCTTTTATCTGTGATGTAAACCAGAAGCCAAGCTGGGTGCTGAATGAGGCCATTCGCACAGTCCCTGCAAAGGCTCTAATCTAATTTTTCTAAAGTGCTACTCGATTTTCTAATGCCATTGATCAAATAATCTTGCCTTCCTTATTGATTTATAACATACTAATGTCCTTGTGCATTGAACAAGTACTCAATGAATACTGGTGGAATCAATTGCTGTGAGAGGATATTTGTAGACTACCTCTTCAGGTCCATTGTCAGCTTTGGCATGTTGTGAGGTTATGGCCATAGCTGTGGAGGAATTACTCTCTGAACCTGGCTACTTTGTTCAATATGATCTATCCCAAATAGATAACTCCTAAGGTCCTTGAAGGGGCTGTTCTACTCCCAAGTTTCTGGTTAGGTTTAGGGGATAGAGGAGGGAGGGGGATTGACTGGCACTGATTATTGCCTCTTCTTCCTGGCCACTTGGTTTTGGATTAATTTATCTCCCGGAAGTTTAGCTGCTGTGTGTGTTCCCTCTTCCTACTCCTCCTTCAGCTATCATTTACAAATGTTTTTTCACTTTCCTTCCTAGAGTAAGAATGCTCTACTCTACATGGGCTTTTCCATGAACGTCCTATATAATTCCATGGTAGTATTTCCAAAATCTGTCTAAACTTTCTTGAAAGCCATTTTAATAAACTCTCCTTTTTCAAAATAGCTTTTGTCTGGCATTGTGAGTCAATAACAGTATGTAGTTTGGGCTATTACTGTTAAGCAATGACCAAGATATCTTCAGTCTTGAAACTTCCTTTGTTCTTCATTCTTTGATTTAGAATAATTTTGAGGTATAAAACACAATTCATTGAATTTTTAAAGTTGGGATATAATTAAACCTAAAACTAATGGAAATGCTTTATTTCCCCAGTTGAAAGAATGAAATGACTGTCTAGTTATTGCTGTGTCTTTCACATCTTCAGACAAACATCTAGCCTTCTCATGTAGCTCTACATATTTCTTATTATTTCTAGAATTTCAGAGTTTCCACAGGGTTAGTTTTGTTTTGTTTGATGTATTATAGTTTATTTTTCTGCAACTTTTTTTTTATTCTTCTCTCATACAACACGTCGATGCCAGTTTCCTCTCCCTCCACTCCTCCCAACCTTCATCCCCAACCCTACACATACACCTGCCCTCTCCTCCAGAACCACTCCTCTATTTCCCTTCAGAAAAGGCAGGCATCCCAAGGATATCAACCAAACTTGGTATAACCAGATACAATAAGATTAGGCACAAACTTTTACCTAGTAATATCTAATAACTACATAAACAGTTCAATTTCTCAAAATCAAGCCATATTACTAAAATAATGTATTTGTTCTAAAAGATCTTAGGAATTAGATATCACATCTAATCACTGAAATGTGTACCTATGATATATGACTGAATTCTCTAATATTTGTCAAACTAAGGCAAGCTGAGACATGCCACGGACTTTTACAGATAAAATGAAAATTATAGTCACCCAGAATAAACACACTCAGACTGATGAAAAAAAAATCTCATTTTACAGATTAAAAAAAAACCTAAGTGCTTTCAGCAAACTGGTTAAAACTTCACTGGCCAAAAAGAATAGCACAGGATGGTGATTGATCACCTGCTTCTCATGTCGTGTATTCCAGGTAAGAATAGGAGTAAACAGGGACAGGGCATTCTCAAGTTATTTACTATTCTGACAGCATCAAGATATCTACAAAGAACTAAATTGAAGTGGTTAAAAGTTAAATTAACTGAATACTGAGATGCTGGAAGTCGGGGACAGCATGACCATGTCCCACACATAGATCCTCTAGGCCTGATAGGATTTTGTGTAGCATTTTTCTTTTACTTGCACCTTTGTGGCTTTTTGAAATGCTATGATAATAAGCTTGTGTAGCCTTGACCTACTCCCAACTGTAATGGAAATGCCTCTGATGAGTCAACATTGATATGCAGTTAGTTTCTGACTTTATATGTACTTTTTTATATTGAAGAAATGTCCTTATAGTCTCAGTTTGCTACACATTGTTGGGATGGGTTACTACTTTTATTCATTAATCTGAAATGAGAGGTTAATGCCATTAAGTAACTTCTCAGTCCCCTTTGAAATGATTGAAAAATATCCCTTTTCTTTTTTTCTTTTTTTATTTTTTTTTATTTTTTTAATACTTTATTTTTTTTATTTCTTGAAGTTACATCTCAGTCACATTCTCTTCCCTATTCCCCCTTCCTGTCCCACCCTTCCACCCTCTTCCCCCCCACAGGTTCCCCTTTCAGTCCAACGAATGGTTCCTTCTCTTATAACAGTAAATAATATACAAAACAACAGAAATAAATATGCCACATTTATGAGAGTTAAATGGCCCAGTATACATTCCCAAAGTCTAGTTCATACATATTTGGCCTCTGAGGGTTATATGGCTTGGCGTACATTCCCAAGGTCCAGTCCATATGCATTTGGTACCTGACTTTAACATTCTACCATCTAACCATCTCCATGAGTTTAAAGTTCTATAACTGACTCAGCTTTCACACTAACTTGCATCACTATTAAAAACATCTTCTTAGATCTAGAACACCCTCTTGATTCCAAAACAACTCAAAATTTAACTATGAGACTCTAGCTGTCTATTCTTCAACCACCTCAGAGACCTGAGAGGGATAAATACAACTGATTATATAGGAAGTGCAGGGCCTGCAGCTTCCAAAACTAAGAAGGACATACCAGTGACTGCCTGGACAGTTCCCATTTTCTCTCCATACATTCCAGCATCAGTCTTCAGCCTTTTGGTCCCGTTTCTCTGACAGACATGTATTGTAGAGCAGGGATTATGAAGAACTTACCTACCGTGTCTTGGCAGAGCTAGGCTGTCGACTTCCCTGCTACCAAGTTTTGTCCTTTTTGGACAGCAATCTGTCTGCAGTTGAAGCAAGGAGTTTTTTCATGCCAAGAGATAGGCTTGCCACTAATTCAACCATCTCACACTGGAGATTCTTAGATGCTCATCTTTTACTTGGAGTAGAATAGGGGGTGCTGTCAGGAGCTGATACGTCTCAATATAAAAAAAAAACCTTAATTTAAGACCACATCTTTGAATGTCATGTTCTGCAGATCTCTTGGGGTTTTTGAAGATGCCCTATCTATCTCTTGTATTTAGATAAGCAAATGTTGCTTGTCTCTTAACAACTTGATTTCTGAGTAGCTTAGAGAATATCTGTGATGGACTGTCATAGTAGCTAACAAAGTGACATGCTTACATGACTTGGAGTTTGTTTATCTTAAATATCCTAAACAGTTTAAGACGGTTGGTATCAAGAGGCCAGAGCTTCACATTTCATTTTTAAGTATCTCTAGGTACAATACCATTAGGAAGCATTACCTTTAATTTTGTATCAATATACAAAGATCTATTCCAATGTGGCTAAATATACTCTTAATTATGTATCAATATACAAAGATCAATGCCTATGTAGCCCAATACAATCTTAATATTATGTCAATATACAAGGGTCAATGCCATTGTGGCCAACAATAATCTTAATTTTGTATCAATATACAAAGATCAATACCAATGTAGCCCAATACAATCTTAATTTTGCACAATAAACAATGGTCAATACCACTGTAGCCAAATATACTACTAATTTTGTATCAATATACAAAGGTATAAGGGCATATTCAATAATCTGTCCCTTCTTCTTGGTCCTTCCAGTACTATGTCTATGTCTCATTTTTCTCAAGTCCAGGCATTCCTACATAGGAGAGAAAGAAGGATACAGAAAAGGAAAAGAAGGAAGTCCTTGGGTCTAACCTCCAAAACCCATTTAACAAGACCATTTAACAGCTTGTAATCTCTTCCACTAAATAACAGAGTTTTCAGTTATCCTTCAAATAACCAAAAGGGGGGGGGTGGAGAAACACCCTCCCCACCCTCTGGGCATGGGATGTCGCTCTCTTAAAATGACTTCATGCTGATTTGGGTCGTAGTAAACCTGTTTGGGGCCCGAACCAGAATGGAAAAATGGTTAAAAATGTTAGTACAATCCTTTTATGTTCAGTCCTTCTGTGTTCAGCTGTTTAGATGTCCTAAGGAGTTTGTAGGCAGAAGCTGATTTCCAGGCTTTACTGAAGTTCTGGCTGGGGCAGTGTGCAGAGCTGAACGGTCTTAGCGATTTTGAGTTGTTGTGGTTGTAGACTTTTGATGGAAACAGCTATTGAGGGAGTCTGTAAGGCTGGGTCATCTTGGTCACTCGTCTTCCTTGGTGTCTGATTCTGCTTTCTGCTGAGGTTTCCGTTGTCCAGTTGTCCCTGGGTTCCTTAAATGGATGCTTTGAATCTCCTGGAAATATAAGAACAGAGCCCTGCCCTAATCCTAACTCTGGGACAATTACCCTCTTTTTTTGGGGGGGGGGTGGTTAGGTAATATTTCTCCTGAAGCAAATTTTTTTTTCAATATATAAAGTATTATCTTTCAATCTGCGTTAAAGAAGAATTTATTTTGTTATTTTGGAGCTAAACCAGCTTTGGTGTATATATTTTGAGATCTCAAAGGACAATTTGTTTGTATTGAGTAGGCCTTTTGTAAGTAGCTTTTAAACTTAGGTCCTTCCAAATCCTATGTGTGTGTCTCTGCATTCTAATTATTGGGATCAAACACCTGTGGTTCCCATCTGAAGGGATTAAAGATGTGTTCCACCATTCCTGGATCGAAGTTTTTCTTTATTTAGAGTTGGTTTGTATCAGGCTGACCTTGAGCTCTGAGATCTGCCTGTTTCTGTCTCTAGTGTGTTGGGATTAAGGGTGTACTCATCTTGAATGATGGGATTAAGGGTGTGTACCCTCACCACCCTTTTCCATGTAACTCTACAATTTATAAGACCACTAACTCTATAGTGCTCCTCCCGTCTCTGCTGAAGTTAAAGGAATGGGTTAACGCCACATTTTTCATGTATTTTACCTTAGCTCTAGCTTTTTCGACTCTTGGAGGTTTATAAAACCAGGTTGAATGGCTGTAACCTTTATTTTATTTACAGTCTTTTAACATTGTTACCTGGTTTTTTTGTTAATTAATAAATTTATTTGTTTGTTGCTTCAGGTTACATCCCTATCATATTGTCCTCTTTTCCCGCTTCCCAGCCTCACCCTCACATCTTCTACCCCCTAACCCTTTCGTCTTTTTCCTCTGGGGTGGAGTGTCCCTACATAACAGTCCCTCACCACAGCTCAGGAGCCATATGAGGGCCAAGAGCCTCTTAATACACCAGGGGCCTACGAGGCAGTACTGCCAGTGAAAGGTGTCTCCTTGCTATGGGGGGAAAACTAACAAAAGACCAACAAACACATAAACCCACAAAACAAAGAACAACAACAAAAAAGAGAGGAAAAAGAAAAAGGAAAAAGAAAAAAAAAAGTCTATGTCCATGTTCCTTTTTGTGTGTGGTTGTAGTACAGATTTCCTGTACGATATAGCTAAAATCCTACTATAAGTGAATAGATGCCATGTGAATACTTCTGAGTCTGGGTTAGCTCACTCAGGATGAGCTTCTCTAGATCCATCCATTTGGTTGCAAATTGCATGATTTCATTGTTTCTGATAGCTGAGTAATATTCCATTGTATAGATGTACCACAGTTTTTTAATCCATTTCAGTTGAGGGACATCTGGGTTGTTTCCAGTTTCTAGCTATTACAAATAAGGCTGCTATGAACATAGATGAGGAGACTTCCCTATGACTCCATGAGTATAAGATATCGCCATATTGACCTCGATAGTGGTTGCACAAGCCTCCACTCCCACCAGCAATGGAGGGTTCCCCTTTCTCCACATCCTCGCCAGCATGTGCTGTCATTTGAATTTTTGATCCTAGCCATTCTGACAGGTGTGAGATGGAATCTAAGAGTTGTCTTGAGTTGCATTTCTCTGATGATTAAGGATGTTGAGCATTTCTTCAGGTGTCTCTCGGCCACTAGGGATTCCTCCTTTGTGAATTCTCTATTTAGCTCTGTCTCCCATTTTTTGATTGGATTTATGGTTTCTTGGCATTTAGTTTCTTGAGTTCTTTGTAGATTTTAGATAATAGCCCTCTATCAGATGTGGGGTTGGTGAAGATTTTCTCCCAGTCTGTTGGTTGCCGTTTTGTTCAAATGACAGTGTCTTTTAACTTACAGAAGCTTTTCAGATTCATGAGGTCCCATTTATTGATTGTTGATCTCAGGCCCTGAGCTGTTGGTGTTCTGTTCAGGAAGTTGTCACCTGTGCCAATGAGTTCGAGGGTTTCTCCTACTTTTTCTTCTAGTATATTTAGTGTGGCTGGCCTTATGTTAAGGTCTTTGATCCACTTGGATTTAAGTTTTGTACAAGGTGATAGGTATGGGTCTAATTTCATTCTTTTGCAAGTGGACATCCAGTTGGACCAGCACCATTTGTTGAAGATGCTGTCCTTCTTCCATTGTGCGTTTTTGGCTTCATTGTCACTGATTAGTTGGCCATAAGTGTGTGGGTCAATGTTTGGGTCTTCAATTCGATTCCATTGATCCACTGGTCTGTTTCTATACCAGTACCATGCTGTTTTTATTACTATTGCTTGTAGTACAGCTTGAACACTGGGATGGTGATACCTCCAGATTTTTTTTTTTTTTTTTTTTTTTTTTTTTTTTT
>CAJQZJ010008952.1:8621844-8648744 GCA_907164525.1 Lophiomys imhausi
TTTTTTTTTTTTTTTTTTTTTGTACAGGATTGATTTAGCTATTCTGGACTTTTTGTTGTTCCACATGAAGTTGAGAATAGCTCTTTCCAGGTCTATAAAGAATTGTGTTGGTATTTTGACAGGAATTGCATTGAATCTATATATTGCTTTTGGTAGGATAGCCATTTTTATTATGTTAATCCTACCTATCCATGAGCATGGGAGATCTTTCTTTTGCAAGTGGACATCCAGTTGGACCAGCACCATTTGTTGAAGATGCTGTCCTTCTTCCATTGTGCGGTTTTGGCTTCTTTGTCAAAGATTAGTTGGCCATAAGTGTGTGGGTCAATGTTTGGGTCTTCAATTCAATTCCATTGATCCACTGGTCTGTTTCTATACCATTACCATGCTGCTTTATTACTATTGCTCTGTAGTACAGCTTGAAAACTGGGATGGTGATACCTCCAGATTTTTTTTTTTTTTTTTTTTTTTTTTGTACAGGATTGATTTAGCTATTCTGGCCTTTTTGTTGTTCCATATGAAGTTGAGAATAGCTCTTTCCAGGTCTATAAACAATTGTGTTGGTATTTTGATAGGAATTGCATTGAATCTATATATTGCTTTTGGTAGGATAGCCATTTTTATTATGTTGATCCTACCTATCCATGAGCATGGGAGATCTTTCCATCTTCTAAAGGCCTCTTCCATTTCTTTCTTCAGGGGCTTGAAGTTCTTGTTGTATAGGTCCTTTACTTCCTTGGTTACAGTTACGTCCAGGTATTTTATACTGTTTGTGGCTATTGTGAAGGGGGTGTTTCCCTTATTTCTTTCTCGGTACATTTGTTTGTTGTATAAAGAAGGGCTTCTGATTTTTTTGAGTTAATTTTGTATCCAGCCACCTTGCTGAAGTTGGTTATCAGATCAGTTGTACGAGTTCTTTGGTTGAGTTTTGGGGTCGCTTATATATACTAACATATCGTCTGCAAATAGGGATAATTTGACATCTTCGTTTCCAATATTTATCCCTTTGATCTCCTTTAGTTGTCTTATTGCTCTAGCAAGGACTTCATGTACTATATTGAAGAGATATGGTGAAAGTGGACATCCTTATCTTGTCCCTGAGTTTAGAGGAAATGCTTCAAGCTTCTCTCCATTTAATTTGATGTTGGACACTGGCTTGCTGTATATTGCCTTTATTATTTCTAGGTATGGTCTTTGTATGCCCATTCTCTCCAGAACTTTTAGCATGAAGGGGTGTTGGATTTTATCAAATGCTTTTTCTGCATCTAGAGAGATTATCATGTGGTTTTTTTCTTTCATCTTGTTTATATGGTGAATTACATTGATAGACTTTCGTATATTGAAACATTTCTGCATTCCTGGGATGAAGCCTACTTGGTCATGATGTATGATACTTTTGATGTGTTCTTGAATTCGGTTTGCTAGTATTTTATTAAGTATTTTTGCATCTATATTCATGAGGGAGATTGGTCTGAAATTCTCTTTCTTTGTTGGGTCTTTGTGTGGTTTAGGAATCAGAGTGACAGTGGCCTCATAGAATGAGTTTGGCAGTGTTCTTTCTGCTTCTATGTGGTGGAAGAGTTTGAAGAGTAATGGTGTTAGTTCCTCTTTGAAGGTCCGGTAGAATTCCGTGCCAAAGCCATCTGCCCCTGGGCTTTTTTTGGTTGGGAGATTATTAATGACTGTTTCTATTTCCTTAGGGGTTATTGGGCTGTTTAAGCTGTTAATCTGATTTTGATTTAGTTTTGGTAGGTGGAATCTATCAAGGAAATTGTCCATTTCGCTGAGGTTTTCAAATTTGGTGGAATATAGATTTTTAAAGTAGAACCCAAATATTTTCTGGATCTCCTCAATGTCTGTTGTTATTTCTCCGTTTTCATTTCTGTTTTGTTGATTTGGGTTCTTTCCCTTTGCCTTTTAGTTAATTTGGCTAGGGGTCTGTCTATTTTGTTGATTTTCTCAAAAAACAAACTCTTGGTTTCATTGATTCTTTGTATAGTTCTTTTTGATTCTAAGTTGTTGATTTCAGCTCTAAGTTTGATGATTTCCTGTCTTCTGCTCTTCTTGGGCGTGTTTGTTTCTTTTTTTTCCAATTCACCCAGCTTAGCTGTTAGTTCACTAATATGAGCTGTCACAATTTTCTTTTTGAAAGCACTTAGTGCTATGAACTTTCCTCGTAGCACAGCTTTCATTGTGTCCCATAGGTTTGGGTATGTTGTGCCTTCATTGTCGTTGAATTTTAAGAAGTCTTTGATTTCCTTCTTTATTTCTTCCCTGACTCAGTGGTCTTCCAGTAAGGAGCTGTTCAATTTCCATGTGTGTGTAGGCTTTCTGTTGATTCTTTTGCTGTTGAAGACCAGCTTTATCCGTGGTGGTCTGATAAGATACAAGGTGTTATTTCAATTGTCTTGTATCTATTGAGACTATCTTTGTGTCCAACTATGTGGTCGATTTTGGAGAAGGTTCCGTGAGGTGCTGAGAAAAAGGTGTATTCCTTTGTGTTTGGGTGAAACGTTCTGTAGATATCTGTTAGGTCCATTTCTTTCATGATCTCTGTTAGACTCAATATTTTTCTGTTTGGCCTCAGTCTTGTTGATCTGTCCATTGTTGTGAGTGGGGTGTTGAAGTCTCCCACTACTAATGTGTTGTGATCAACGTGCTATTTAAGTTTTAGAAGTGTTTCTTTTACAAATGTAGGTGCCTTTGTATTTGGGGCATATATGTTCAGTATTGAGATTTCCTCTTGATGAATATTGCCTTTAATGAGTATATAATGCCCTTCTTTGTATTTTTTCATTAACTTCAGTTAGAAGTCTGTTTTGTTTGATATTACGATGGCTACTCCAGCTTGCTTCCTGGGTCCATTTGCTTGGAAAACCTTTTCCCAGCCCTTTACTCTGAGGTAGTGTCTATCTTTGGTAGTGAGATATGTTTCTTGTATGCAGCAAAAGGACGGGTCTTGCTTGTGGATCCACTCTGTAAACCTGTGTCTTTTTATTGGGGAGTTGAGTCCATTGATGTTGATGGATATTAGTGACCTGGGGTTCTTATTTCCCATTATTTTGGTATAGGAGATTGTCCTGTGCCTCTTTTGGTTTAGTTGCTGAGGAGTTTTCTATTCCCTTTGTTTTCTTGGGTGAAGTTTTCTTCTCTGGGTTGGAATTTTCCTTCTAGGATTTTCTGTAAGGCTGGGTTTGTGGGTAGATATTGTTTAAATTTGATTTTGTCATGAAATATCTTGTTTTCTCCATCTATGTTGATAGAGAGTTTTGCTGGGTATAGTAGTCTGGCTGGGCACATATGTTCTCTCAGGGCTTGTAGGATATCTGTCCAGGCCCTTCTAGCTTTTAAAGTTTCTGAGGAGAAGTCAGGTATAATTCTGATGGGTCTGCCATTGTATGTGACTTGACCTTTTTCTCTTACAGCTTTTAATATTCTTTCCTTGTTCTGTACATTTGGTGTTTCAATTATTATGTGGCGAGAGGAGTTTCTTTTCTGATCTAATCTCTTTGGTGTTCTATAAGCCTCTTGGATTTTTATTGGCATCTCTTTTTTCAGGTTTGGGAAGTTTTCTTCTATGATTTTGTTGAAGATGTTTCCTGGACCTTGGAGTCGGGAGTCTTCTCTTTCCTCTATGCCTATAATTCTTAGGTTCCGTCTTTTCATTGAGTCCTTGATTTCTTGGATGTTGTGGGTGAGAGATTTTTTAGCCTTCTCATTTTCTTTTGATGTTGTACTGATTTCTTCCATCGAATCTTTATGCCTGAGATCCTGTCTTCCATCTCTTGCATCCTATTTTTGATACTCACATCCGTAGCTCCTGTTCTCTTCCCTTGATTCTCCACTTCCTCTTTTAACTCTGACTGTGTTTTCTTTTTTGTTTCTATTTCTATTTTCATGTCTTGTATGGTATTGTTCGTTCTGTACATTTCCTTCTCCAGTTTGCTTGTTTTTGTCTGGAAATCTTTCATTGCTTTGTCCTTTTCCTGTTCAAGCTGGGTCACCTTGGCTTGGAACTCTTTAATGGTGTTGTTCGTTGTTTTGACTTGTAAAATTGTGGCTTCTTTGAATTCCTTCATAGATTTAAGTTCTTCTTGAAGGTACTCTATCACTTTCCATAATGCAGAATTGTCATCATTTTCATGTGTTTCTGTTGGTGTGAGGGCATCTCAATTGGATGAGCTAGGATAATTCTGCATTGTTGGAGTCATATTTCCTTGATTTCTATTTTTTCTTGGACCTTTGGCCATATGGATGTGTTTAGCTGTCTGTTTTTGTCGTTTTCTGGACTTGGATCCACAGGGGATGCTTTGGTGTAGGAGTCGAATTGCTTGGCTATCTGTCGTTGCTTACAGGGGGATCTCAGGGTCACTGTGGTTCTAATAGCCTGAAGCACTGTGATCTGGTGCAGCCTATTCCTAGGTAGTGAGTAATGGTCTGGGATTGTTTCACTGTTCCTAATTCAGACTTCTCTGTGTTGCACACTGAGTGATCAGCCTGTAGTTGTTCTGATGGTATGGACCTGTTTGCCCAGGCACAGATTCCGTGGGCTTTGGTTGTCATCATGGAGACTGATAGGGCCCGGCTCCATACCTAATATGTCTGTGTTTTCCAGAATACAGCTATGGTCCCCTGGCTTCTGGTTTCCCACCCCAGCTCCTCAGCCACGGGCGCATGTAGCCTCAATCCAGCCCGTCTGTGCATGCTTCCCTCCGTGGCTGCTTTGCCGCAGTTGTGTTGAGCTTCAGCTCCACCCGCCTGAGCCGGCTTCCCTCCCTGGCTGTTTTGCCGCGGGTTTGGCGCTTCTGCCCTGCTTGCCAGCTTTCAGCTCACTCGGGTCCTCCGCAGCTCAAATGGCTGCGGACCACCTGCTGTGTGCCCTGTTTCTGCCTTGCTAAGAGTTCAACTAGCCTGCAAAGTTTCCTAAATAGCTATAAGGTCCTCCTGAAGTGTGGGGAGCCTAGTAGGCTAGTGAGTGATCGCCGTGTGGGCTCTGATTCTGCCTGCTGTGTATTGGGGTTGATCTTACCAGGCGCCTCTCCAAATGGGAGTTCCCGAGTCCCGGATTTAGTGGCTTCCGTGTCTGAGAGAGATGGGGGAGAGCCTTGCCCTGGGACTTTTAACGGTCCCTCGGGAGCTGTGAGTGTTCCCGGAGGGTCTAGCCCCTCTGGTTTTTGCACAGTGTCCAATAACTCTGTGCTTTTTATGGCTCTTTTCTCCCACGTTCAAAATGCATCAGTGCGGGTCGCCGCCATCTTGGCCCCTCAAAATATCCCTTTCAATCCATGAATACAATATCCTAAAAATAATACCACTAATTTTATGTAAGACTTTTATTATAATAATACAATCTATGTGGTCACGCTCTATGTGGTCATTTGAATAGATATGGCCTCCATATACTCATGTGTTTGAATGCTTGACCCATGGGGAATGGCACTATTTGGAGATATGGCCTTGTTGGAGGAAATGTATCACTGTGGGGATGGGCTTTGAGGTCTCCTGTGCTCAAATTATGCCCAGCGTGGTGGTGCATAGTCTCCTGATTCTGGTGGATTAAGATGTAGAACTCTCAGCTCCTTCTCCAGCACCATGTCTGCCTGGATGCTATTATGTTTCCTGACATGATAAAAATGGACTGAACCTCTGAAACTGCAAGCTAGCTTCAATTAGATGTTTTCCTTTATAAGGGTTGTTTTGGTCATGGTATCTCTTTATAGCTGTGAAAATCCTAAGACACTATACTAATTTTTAAATGTCTCTTTCTTTCTTCCTTCCTTCTTTTCTTCCTTCCTCCCTCCCTTCCTTCCTTTCTTTCTTTCTTCATCTCTTTCATGTTTATTTTCTAAAGTACTGGTGAATAATGGCTTCATTGTTCTGTACTTATCAGGTTTGGGTAAAGTTAATATGTGGAGATTTCTAGTTTTTCTGTGCCTAGGAATGATTTCTTTTTAACTTTTTATTGATACTTTATGAATTTTCCATCATGCACCCCAATCCCACTCATCTCCCCATCCCTCCATATCCACCCTCGGCTCTTAAAACCTTACCCCTACAATAGAAGACAAAAACAAACAAACAAATCTCTCTGTGGAAGCTGTAGTGTGTCATGTGTCCCACAGTATACGTTTTTGTCCACACATCTTTGCTTGCAATGAGTCACTGATCTGTTTTGAGACCTCTGGCTTCTGCTACACTATCAATACTGGATCCTCACCAGAACTTTTCTCAGATATCCTGTTGTTGCCTGTGTCATGGAGATCTTGCGGCTTTGAATGAACAACAGTTTATTCATATTTAAACAGCAGTTGGGGACCAACCCAGAGTGCTATCTTTGTTCAATTTGACCAACTCCAGATTAGGGGAAGACTTTCAAAGAATGCAAAACCATTATCACTTAAGGAGAGACAAGGTGTTTCAGGCTCCTGTGTCCAGCCTCTGCTTAACAGAGTTTGTCTGTCTGTGTGCACGTGCATGCTCTCTCTCTCTCTCTTCTCTCTCTCTCTCTCTCTCTCTCTCTCTCTCTCTCTCTCTCTGTGTGTGTGTGTGTGTGTGTGTGTGTGTGTGTGTGTGTGTGTGTGTGTATATACACAATTCCACATTTTGACACCTAATAAATCTTCAGTAGTGGATTCTCTGTTATGTTTGAGATTTTCCCCACTGCTACCTGTCACTCTTGAGATTTTCCTGCCATTTAATCATTTACTTCCTTAACCAGCAGAGAAGACAAACTCAATAAAGATGGCTATCCAGACAGAGAATCATTCTATAAAAATATACAATACACAAAATTATCAGAACCTGGGCTCATTCAGCTGCATAATTTCTCAGTCTTTTTTTATTCCATGTTTTATTCAGCTTTTTCATTCTTGGAACACATTTGATTCTTTCTGTTTACACACACACACACACCCTAATAAAAAGTATGGATATTTTTTGATTCCCACATGTATTCCTAGTGCATCACCACCATCAGTTGCCCCAATAAGAAAAAAAAATGTATTTTCAGTTTATCCATTTTTCTCTTTGGCTTACAAATTCCATCGTTTCTACATGTTGTTGTCTTTTTCTCTTGTGTTTTCTTTATTTTTTTTATTGGTCATATCCATAGTAAAACTTCCTAAACGTAGTGCTTAATTAACTCAATTTGTTTTCATTTTGTTTGGTCTTTTTAGTAAGGAAATTATTCTGTATTATTTGTTTCACTTTAAATACAGTCGTTCTCATATTCTCTGCTTTTCCTCAGAGTTTTCTTTATTTTTATTGTGTCTTTATTAAGTATACTGTATTTTGTTACCATTTAAACAGGAATTGTTTGGGTTTTACTTTTAAGTAGTATTATCTTTTCTTTTGTTATTGTTATAGTTTTCATTTATGTATAGTGTTATACCATCAGGATAAGAGATAATAAGCAGCATAGTTTATTCTGGGAAGAGTTTATAAAGAATTTATTGGGCTACAGAGACAGTTCTGTAGTTAAAAGAGTTTGTCTCAAGACATGAGTTTGATCCAGAGAAACCATGTGGTGACAGGAGAGAACCTACTTCTACAAGATGTCTCTTGGTCATCATATACATGCTATGACATACACACACACACATGCACATACACACATATACACATACACACAGAGACACATATACATGTACACACACATACACACACATACATGCAAACTTATACACATACACACACACACACATACACACACTAAATAAATATAAATACAATTGAAAAATTATTGGCAACTTCTTATGTTTTCAAAAACTGATTGCCCAGGCCTTTTTTAAAAATAATTTATTTTTTATTTCTTCAAGTTACATCTCAATCACAATCCCCTCCCTACTCCCCCCTCCAGTCCCACCCTTCCACCCTCTTCCCCCTCAACCCCCCATCCTCTACCCTTTTTTTTTTACTTTAAGGTATATCTTTTTCCCCCTAACAGCTCCCCCTTTCAGTCCAACAAATGGTTCTTTCTCTTATAACAATAAATACAATACAAAACAACAGAAATAAATAGGCCACAATTATGAGAGTTATATGGTTTAGCATGCATTCCCAATGTCCAGTCCATATGTATTTGGCACCTGACTTTAATATTCTACTATCTAACCTTCTCCATGAGTTTAAAGTTCTATATCTAACTCAGATTTCATACTAACTTGCATCCCAATTTTAGAAACATCTTCTTAGATCCAGAACACCCTCTTGATTCCTAAACAACTCAAAATTTAACTATGAGACTCTAGCTATCTATTCTTCAACCACCTCAGAGACCTGAGAGGGATAAATATATCTGATTATATAGGAAATGCAGGGCCCGCAGCTTCCAAAACTAAGAAATGGCATACCAGTGGCTGCCTGGACAGTTCCTTTTAATGCCTTCAAGGGAAACAAATTAAGGAAGACCTTTAATAAGCTTATTTACTTCTTTAATTTTTTGAAACTAAGTAAAGACTCAATGATAGACATTTCACTCAGCTAATCACACCTCCCATCTCAACACTCACCAGATAAGCAGCCACATGGTGTGGCTGCCAGGAACTGGCTGGTAAAGTTCACTTTACCAAAGACTGGAAGATGGCAATTTACAAGTTGTTGCCCTTGAATGGAGAGGACTCGGTCCATCTTCAAGAGAAAGTGTATAAGAGATCTTCTGCTGTTACTCTGTCCTTGTACATTGGAACCTTCCATGAACTTCATTTAGATGAAACTGAGGTATAAGGTCAACTGTACTGAACAGTTTAGTCTCACACAAATTGAAATGTTATTATTTAAAACTGGACTTTGTAAATTATATCAAAAATATCCAATTTTACTTTTAAAAACATATATATTCCAATTGCTTTTTAATAGAAATTCATCCTTACCGTTATATACTTTTGAGAGATTTGAAAAAAAAATTTGCTTATCTATTTGCTTGTACAGCTATAACAAATCAGGGCAGTTGCCTAGGAAGGATATGTATCATTTGATAAGTAGGAGGCATCAAATAACATGGAAAAGTGAGGATTGGAGATTAAATTCTGTGCTTACTTTCATAAAGATAGCACAGCAATAAAAATAAATAGTTAATAAATTAATTGATTAGCTAGTTAATGAATATCTATGAGCTTTGCTTGCAAGCTTATAGTGTCACACTTTGCTTTTTACAGCACCCAATGTTATTTCCCTGTATCCAGTACAGTCTTTTATTGCCTCACTGTATTAGAAACTTCATAGATGGTATCTGATCTCCTCATGAATCTGGCTAGACTAGACTTTTCCTGAACAAATGATCTGTATGGATGGACAGAACAGCCAAGAGACAAACATGGATAAAAAAATTCATGGGCTGGTAGAAACTTGAATACTCTGTCCAAAAGCTTGGATTGTTCTTAGACAAAATAGGCCAAAAAATACAGGGTGTTTCAGCCATCTGTACAGGAAAACAATCCTCAAGCTCACAGAATACAAGAATGAGCACTTCCTCTCCACAACCACTCAGAAGAGCTCCAGTGCTTGACTAATTCTAGCTAATAACTTCGTGCTTTGGGAAGCTGTCACCTTCTCCTAGGTCCTACTTTTTCCATGTACTTGATGATAATCATGGTTCTAAAGTTTCATTCTTTAATGTGTTCTAAGTCCACCTACTCTGCTTGTAACTGAAAAAAAAAACATAAGAAGCAGGAAGTAGAAAAGGCCAAAGTTGATAAGAAAAAAAAAATTGAATTACCATGACTAGATCCCAAATGAGAAAAAAAAATCTAACATTGTTTAAGTAGATAACAACACTGCCACTTAGGTTCTTTACTGTAATCTTTATTGGACCATTGCACTATGATTTGTCTCATTAAATAAGATATTATATGCCTTAATAATCTCTTTTCCAACTTTTATCCTCTTCCATTCTCTATTTATTAATGCAATTGCCCATGTACTTCGTTGCATATTGATTAGATTTATAAAGAAATACATTTTTTTGTATATAAAATGTAGGTGTACAGCAGTCTCACGGGAGAAAGACATGGCTTAAGATTCAAGAATGTCTAGAACTATGGAGAATAAATACACAATGCACTGTGGGCCCTGGAACCAGAGCCTGTATCAACCAAGAAATGCAAGAGGGCAGTCAAAGCTGATAGCTGAACCCTCCCAGATGCATATATAAACCATATAGGTTTCCCATTTATGTCCATCAGCATTTCTGTTAACATTATGTCACAACTCCCTAACATGGATGATTTTAATGCAGGGGAAGTCATTCATGAATCAAGCACAGTAGACTTGGAAAGCTTTCTCCCTCCCCCTATGCTTCAGTGCAAAAGGGGAGGGTGAGCTATCTAATTTTTGGTATATTTACACTCAGCCTATCTGAAACCAACCAAAAATATAAACAGGAGTCAGGATAAAAACATCAGTTCAAGCTGGGCATGGTGGCACATGTCTTTAATCCCAGTACCCAGGAGGCAGAGGCGGGCAGATTGAAGCCAGCCTGATCTACAAAGTGAGTTCCAGGACAGTCAGGGCTGTTATATAGAGAAACCCTCTCTCTGGAAAAAAAAAACAAACAAATAACAATAACAACAACAAAGATGTCAGTTCAATTGCTGCTCAAACCGAACCAGAGAAATTGACCTGAACAGATTGTACAATGTCACAGCTTGCTTTTGTTGTTTGTTTGTTTGTTCATTCCTTTTTCCTGCAATCTACTCCCCACTCCATCCTTACAGATAAATTTACTCACTTGGTCCCACATGAACTGTCAGTTAATCCAGGATCCTCCACCAAGCAAAGAGATTTTCTTGATGACTGAGCAAATGGAAGTGAAGCTGTATGTATTCCATATGTATTCCACAGGCAAGAGAAACATGAAAGTACTTTCAGTTAATCAAATAAGCTTCATTTCCTCTGGAGATAAGAGAGGAAGGTGGACCAAATGATAGCTATCTTCTCTCCAGGCTTCTCAAACTGAAGGATCTTTTTACATGAGCCATGAGGGCACACTGGGAGAGAAAGAGTGAATATACTATTACTGTTTATCTCCCTTATCTTAACACATACCTCTAAATTAAAGATTTCATAGCAAATTCTGGAGCACCTCATAATAACTCATAAATTATTTAGGATGTGATGGGTTGAGTGGGAGTGGAGTGTTTAGCAGTGATACGAGGGAGCATAAAGTAGTGGTGAGAGTCTCTTGTTAAAAATAATACCCCAGTTGGGGGAAACTTCCTCCTTATCCTACCCAAAGCTCCTTGCTAACTCTTCAGGGCACTGATACCCTTATAAGATAACATTTGCACTCTTTAAAATTTCACAATCAAGGAACTGAATATCTTAGCAATATTTCAAAGTCCCAGAGATAAACTTCAAATAGGAAGGAACACAAATCATGAGCTATTTCCTCTGTGATAATGTTTGTGTATATTATTTTATTAAAATGAAAATCAAGATTAACTCCTCATGCAAACTTGGGAGACATTCTATCTTTGTTATGTTGCCCAATTCCTTTTTTTCCCCAAAACTATTGAATTGAAATAGAAAATGGATGAATAGGTGTAAGGGGATGATGCTTCCAATTAGCTCAAGTTTAGGTTTTAGATGTAAGATATGACTTGATGCATGCATTTCTCATTGCTCTAACTAAATAATTGAGAAGCAACGTAAGGGAAAGATGGTTTCTATGAGCTGATGGTTGGAGGTCATAGGGCATTATAGCAGGAACAGAATGCCAGTGGGAACAATGTATACCTGAGGTACTAAGAATGTAAAGTTGTTTGATTATGTCTCAGCAGATACACAAGAAGAGAGACTAAAGCCAGAAGCAGGGCTATACTCTTTCTAGACCTGTCTGCCAGTGACCCATTTCCTTCATTTATACTCCACCTCTTAAAGGTTCTAGAACTCTTAAAGGTTCTAGAGCCAACCAAACAACCACCATCATCTAAGTACCAAGTATTCATACCAATGAGCTTGGGGGGGTGAGTTTTATGTCCAAACCATGACACTTTTGTTTTACTCTTTTAGAACAAAGAGTGTTGACAGGAAGGGTATTGGGGAGGAAAGATAACCAACAGAGATAATAGTGCCCTTGGGTTCCAAAGTCTCTTGCATATCTATCTGTAAGACCTTGAATAAGACATTTCATTTTCCTTTACATTCCAGTTGACTAATTCATAAAAACAGAGGTCTGATAATGTCTGAGATATAGTTTAATGTATTACTTTGGTTCAGTCTATCAAAGTCACCAGAGTAGAAGACACATGATCTGTTGGGTGTAAAGAGTTCTGGTAACGTATTTGTGCATGCACACCTCTACCCCAGTTGGTAAGGATAAGCATGCCATTTTATAAATGGGTAAACCTGAACTCTTAGGCATTGAGTGATTTTTCTCAGGGTAGGTGAGGGAGCTGGGTTCAAAACTGTAATTTACCTCAAAGGTAACTCTTCAGGGCACTGATACCCTTATGAGATAACATTTTCACTATTTAAAATTTCACAACCATGCCACATAACTGAGCTCCTGAGATCTCTACGACCAACTGTTTTGAAGGCCACTTTTCAGATGAACAAATTTTAGCTTCTGGGTGTGAAGTTGCCAAGGTCATAAAGGTCATGGGAATCAGGGCTGCAATAGCTCCAGGTGGCTCTTGGACTGAATGTTCTCAGGCTGCCCATTTTCTCTGAGGCAGTCCACACTTGGCCACCTCTACCACAGCATGTTGTTTTTCAGATAAATGCCAATCACTGGGGCTACTTCTGACTCAAACAGACAATTCTACTCATTTCCTGGGATGGAGATTTCCAAAATAACTCCTTTCCTCTGCCACAGTCCGATCTTCATAAAGCAGTATTTACTGCCTCTTTGATTACACCCATTAGCTATTCAGACACAGCTGCCCTTCAGAAAGAAACATGCCCTAGAGAGTCACACATTGAGCTATGAAATGAGTTGAAGCCAAACCAGGGATATCTAACCCAACCAACAGTGCTGGATGTGAGCAGTGAATGACTGGGTGGCATGGGGCCTTATTTTGCTGATGGGAAACTTGAACCAGAGGGAGGAAAGAATAGTTTAAAGTCAAGCACTGGGGATCGAGGACAGGAAGGAGCTTCTGACTCACAAGTTGGCACTTTTCCTATTGAATCATCTGGGGATCTCAGCAATAGGAAATACAATTCTACTGTGATACAAGAGGTGACTAGAGAAGGAATCCACTCTGCTCCTCCATTGCAAATAGGGATAGGCAAGTCATAAGACTCTACCAAGCACCTGATATAGCTCAAGTTCATAACCATATCACAGGAATCTTTTCGTTAGTTGTTTTGTTGGGATCAATAAACAGTACTCAATTCAACAGCAAAGCTTTCTTTGTTATCCATGTACATATCCAGTCTGAGTTGCCTGTGGCCCTACTCCACAGTACTTTCCCTTGAAAATCCAGGCTATGGCTGGTTGTCATGTATGAATTTTGTTCCCTCAAAAGATGATCAAGTTCTAACCTCTGTACATGTATGATCTTATTTAGAAATGCAATCTTTTCAGCAAACCCAGATAAGGTCAGTAGAGTAGAAGCACTGTGCTAACTGTCTGGTGTTCTTATAATGAGGAAAAGTGTGGATGTACAGGCAGATACACACACAAGGGGGGTCACTAAATGAAGATGAAGGCAAAGACAAGGTTTCTGCTAATGCAAGCTTGAGAATACCAGAGGCTTCCAGGCAGCCACTGGAATTCAGAAAATCAGCATAAAATAGATAATGCACCCAAAGGTGGTAGCCATGTAAATAACACCCCTTTTTCCAATTGGACACCATTTTTAATTAATTATTATTATTGTTTTCACATTTTTTAAAAAACAATTTTTCTCACATAATATATTCTGATTATGGTTTCCCCTCTCTCTACTGCTCCCAGTTCCTTTCCTCCCCCACCCCTCCCAACTGGATCTACTCCTTTTCTGTCTTCTTAGAAACCAACAAAAAGAATGGATTAAAAAAACTGTGTGGTACATGTACACAATGTAATACTACTCAGCCATCAGAAACAAATTATGCAATTTGCAGCCAAATGGATGGAACTAGAGAAGCTCATCCTGAGTGAGCTAACCCAGACTCAGAAGGATGCACATGGCATCTATTCACTTATAGTCGGATTTTAGCCATATAGTACAGGATATCTACACTACAACCAACGCACCAAAGGGAACATGGACATAGATTTTTTTTTCTCCCTGTCAATGAGACACTTTTCCCTAGTGGTGCTGCCTTGTAGGCCCCCAGTGTATAAGGAGGCTCTTGGTCCTCATATGACTGCTGAACTGGGGCAGGGGACTGTTATGTAGGGATACTCCACTCCAGAGGAGTGGGATGGAAGGGATGGGGACAGAGGGTGGGAGGGAAGGACTGGGAGGGGTGGAAAGAGGACATTGTGATGGAGATGTAACCTGAAGTAATAAATAAATAAATTAAAAAAATAGATTCTCATGGTATAAAGTAAACTTTTCTTGGTATTAAAATATATGAACTCCAAGCATGTCTGAGTGTTGTTTTGAATTAAAGTTTCAATTAATTTTGACTAAGATGAAAAAACTTTAAAGGTCTTAATCAGTCTTTTAAAGCTACCAGCTGTACTTCCTGCCTACAACTCTATGAGACCCAAGAGTTACCATGCTAGGCCAGCACAGGTGAAGTCTTCTACAAGCACAGTTGGAGTTGCAGAGCTTAAGGAAGTGGACAGAAAGGAACTGGCTTCTAAGACTACCAACTGTCCCAATTTGTCTGAAACTGAGAATTTCTGAGGACTTAAGTCAAGCCTGGGGGAAAAAAAGAGTTGCTGGTTACCCCACAGTCTCAATCCCTTCATTAATTCCAACTCTAAAATGTTTACATGGGAAGCCCAGGGAGAAAAACAACATTAGATAGAGTCAAAGATTTAAACTGAATCTGCACATTAACATCATGCAAGCTTAATGTGAAATAGGGCAACTGGTCTTCCTATCATTGAAGAGTTCCCAGGAAGTAGGTAGGACCTTCCATTTGAAAGCCGAGGCAGTACTGAGAAAATCAGAAGGAGATGCTGTTGTACCTACTAATGTCTCATTTTACAAATGGAGAAAGTAAATACTAGAAGGAAGTGAGTTCTCAAGGTCTTCACTGAAATAACTGTCAAACTGGCAACACTTAGAGGCTTCTTGCCTCCCAGTGTTGTGTTCGTTTGAAGATAAACACAAAATTTTATCTATCATGTGTCTGTTTATTTACACTGTTCAAGCAGGCTTTCAAATTTACTTTGAATGACTTGAATAGCCAGAGAAATGTACTGCAAAATGGGAGAGCATGAAGGTCCTTTTTTTTTCTAAAAGCAGCTTGCTGAAGCCAAAAAATGTACAATCCTTCTGTGAATATCAGAGTCTTCTCTAATATTTTCAAGATGCATTAGACAAGGAGTTCTGTACCAAGTGTCACAACCAGGGGGAAAACAAGCTCCTCTTTTTTCCCCACAACTTGTACTGTTCTCACCTCCTATGACAGACTGTACCAGGCAGATGCACACATAGCTTCCCATCACAAACTGTACTCAAAACCTAGGACATGTTCTCTTCATCTTACACAAATGCCCTCACATCTTGGTGTTTGTCTCAATTTCAATGACTAGTCTCCAGTGCCCAGGAAGTGTGCTGCTAAGATTTCTATATTCTATAGTAGAAATAGAATGTATCTTGGACTAAGTAAGAGTGAGTATGCAGCATAGTCCTGCTACAAATTAGCCATTTGATATTGTTCAAATTACCAATCTCTGTAGCATTCATTTTTATTATCTACACTACTCTTTTTAGGATTAAAACCATTCTCATAATGTATGTGACGTAATATTGGGATACAATAGCTAATAATTGACAGATCTTGTGGTTGTTTATTAATGGAGTGTTGAAATAACTAATTCACAGATTTCAGAGTCATGTATCTATCTTTGAATTTGATTTCTAGATCTATTATTTATTAACAGTCCATCTAGGATCAATGTAGAATTTCTAGGATTCGGTTTGTCCTTGAGGCTTGTCTTTGATGTGAAGAGTACAGTTTTCATTCCACAAGATAATTCATTGGAGTTGCTACAGGATTTATACTCAGCAATATTGCTCTCATTATCAATGTGTGATCAAGATTGTGTTCGGCTAGAACTTACAAGCTCTGATTGTGCTATTCACAAAGCTTCCACATGGAATTCCAGTGGAGAAAGTAGACACTGAAAACATAAAATTCCAATTATACACCAATAATTAAATTCCCAAAATCAAATTTTTGCTTCAGGACAATGGAGAATTCCTTGGGTTTTGTTTATGAATAGTACCATAACCAACTCTCATACACACTTCATCTTGAAAAACTGGAACAGATCTGAGCATTCTCTCCTTCTTCTTCTCCCTCTTACTCTCTAATTATTTTTTTGAAAAGTTTGTTGTAAAAAAATATGACTAATTAAATTGTTTACCCAGTATTTATATTATTGTTAATTTGTTCTGCAGCCTTTAATCCTTATTCTGCCATTATAAATGAGTACACACAGAGACCATGTGGATTTTAAGAAGCCTTGGCCTGAATTGTGCCATCCTAGCCCATCTAAGCTAGCTCTTAATTCTATTACCCAAATATGACCCCATATATACATACATCCCCTTGGACTGCCATTCTCCACGATATGCCGATGTTCCTGGCCATGTGGAATGAGGTTCCTTTTTCTAACTCAAGGTGTGTGCCTCCTTCCTGCTGATCCTGGCTGGAATGCCTTCTTCCTGCTGCTGGCTGGAATGCTTCTTCTCTGTCTAAAGCGCAGGCTAAAGGTTAGGAAGTCCCACCTTTCTCTGTCTTTGCCCAATCTCAGGCCTTGGCATTTTATTTAACCAATCAGAGTCAATGTAAGAAACAGACAGCAAGCGGGACCAATTAGTTAACAATTAGAATGCTTAACACTACCCCAACAATTCCCTCCTTTTGTCTAAAAAAAAAAAAAAGGCTAAATTTTTTAACTCATATAGTACAAACAGTAAGAACAAATATAAAAGTTATACACATAATGTTTAGCCTATTTGTATCAGGCAATCCTGAAGAAAAAAAAATCATCTATCTATCTTGGTGTGTCTAAAGTTCTGAACCTAAATAATTTCTATCATATCCTATATTTATAAACCTAAAGATTTTATTTAGACTTCAAAATATCCTTTTAAATCCTAAACAACTCAAGTTCAATTGAAATTGTATGACTATTATGCCTTCAACCCCATCAAAGACATAAGAAGGGATAAAGTTATTATTTGAGTGAGTAGGAAGCACAGAAGAACAGCTTCCAAAAAGAAACAAATGACAGTTTGTTGCCCAGACAGTCCCAAATATCACTTGATATCATTGGAGCATCATCTTCAGCCTTCTGGCCAAGCATTTTTCACAGACTAAATTGTGCAGCACGAAATAATAAGGATTTTCCCATTCTGTCTCTGCAGAATCAGGACATCGAGTTACCTGCATTTAAGCTGTGGTCCATCTTTGGACTGTATATAGTCTGTTGAGAAAGCAGGGGCATTTTTGCCCAATAGGTATTATCTCCTGATGGGAGATTTCTTTTTGAGGAATTATCTCCTGATGGGAGATTTTTTTGATGCTCATTATCTTCTTCCAAGTCAAATGGGAGCTGTCAGGAGCTGACTGTCTTAAGTCAAATGATTCTTATAATAATAAAAATATCTTTAAATGCCATTTTCTGTATGCCTCTGAGGGTTTTGAAGACATCTATCAATTTGTTTATAAATCTATCTATCATCTATCCTCTATCTATCTATGAACAAACAAACTGTATGTTTTTAACCATTTACTATCTGTTTAACATATTAAGTCTATTTTGTGATAAATTAAGACTAGTATTTGACATGACAAGAATCTTGACTGGCCAGCAATCAACCTGTATTATCCAGACTCCTAAATAGATTGCAATAGCAACCCATAAAATGATCGGAAGTAAACCTATACTTTTAAATGATTTGTACAGGCACAATACCTTATACAAGAGTTGAAATATACATATTATGTGTCAAAAAATAAAATTCTATACTAATGAATCAAACTTAATCTTATTTTTGTATCAATATACAAAATTCTATACCAATGTATCAAAAAATAACCTTATTTAAAGAATAACAATAATTTTAAGTTTCAGAGCAGATTCAATAATCTATCCTTATATCTTATCATTTCTATATTATATGCATATATCCCCCTCTTTTTCTTTTCAAGTCGTTTCCCCCTATATAAGAGAGAAAGAAGGATAGAGAATAGAAAAAGAGATCTCCAGGTCTAACTTCCTATACCTTGCTTAACAAGACCATATAACAATTTGTAACCATTACCCCTAAACAACATTTATAACACATCAAATGACCAAAGAATCATCCACCCCACTTTTTGCGAATGGGACGTCGCTCTCTTAAAACTTCTTCCTGCTGAATTGGGATGCAGAAAACCTGTTTAGGGGCCCAAATAAAATGAAAAAAAAAAAAGTTAAGCAAGTAAATTGTAACATTTGTTGTCCAGTCTCTATGTGCTCAACAATTTGAATGTCCTGAGCAGTTTGTAATTCAAAGCTGGACTTTGGTAGGAAAGTTCAGGGGTTTTTTGAAGTGCTGTCTGGAACAGTCTTTGAGGCTGGGCCATCTCAGCAAGCTGTTTGAAGTTGTTCTTGATGCAGATTTTTGAAGAAACAGCTATTGAGGCAGTCTATGAGGGTGGATCATTTGGGTTACTTGTCTTATCTTCTTTGGACTCTGGTCCCATTGTTCTGAAAATATATAATTTCTCACAAGTAACATATAGTTCTGCAATTACCCAAATGCCTTGGATGTGCAGGATGAACAAATCAATTAAGGAATATTTTACGTTCTTTGTTTACAGAAGAAAGACGTTTGTAAGTCTCCATTTATGCCATATGAAAGGATGGCGTGTAATAGTATTACATATATATGTTATATATATAATCTATTTTAAGTTGAAAATACAGAATAAGACTGTATGGAGTTTAAGTATTTTCTACAGTTGACATAAATTTATTAATTGATTAGAACAGGTTTATTCTGTGTTGTTCTGGCTTTTTATAGATTAGGTTGGCCTCAAACTCAAAAGGAACCAATCTGTCTCTGTCTTTTTCTCCCATGTTTTGGGAACAAAGTTTTGCAATTATATATTTTTTCTTTCCTTTTCTCCTTTTTTTGGAGATTTAATTTCTATGTGGATAGATCTATCCTTATTGAGACAGGGTTTCTCTTTGTAGCTTGGGCTATCTTGATTTGCTCTATAGAGCTCTGTAGATTCAGATTGGCCTTGAACACACACGGAACCTGTTCTTCTCTTGTCTCCCAAGTTTTGAGATCAAGGTGTGAACTTAAATAATTGAATTACCCTTATTAAACAATAACATTAATTAAATCATTTTTTGTATTAGTTTGAGTTCCAATTCTCCCATGGAAGCTCCATTCTTAAGGAGATTAGTGTAAAACAGCATGATATGCTATTTTATGTTAGATTTTCTTAACTGCTGGCTGTGGGAGGCATGCAGTTTGCAAGTTCTTCCCCAGACTAACTTTGGGTCCTTACATTGATTAACAGAATATATCTCTTTCTTTCTTTCTCTCCTTTTTTTCTCTGAGACAGGATTTCTCTGTGTATCCTTGTCCTGTTTGCACACCAGGCTAGCCTTGAACTCACAGAGATTAGCCTGCTTCTGCCTCCAAAATTCTGGGATTAAAGGCATGCACCACTACACCCAGAGACTAACATATCTCCTTCAGGGCAAAATGTCTCTTGAAACCAGTTCTCCAGTGGGACACCTAAGGAGACTGGCTTGTGACCCTTTTCTCTTTACATAAATTTGAGATTATGTGTATTTATCCATTAGATCAATAAGGACATTATTAAACTTAACATCAAGGAGAAATGTGTCATTTTTGAATTCTAGACTGTCTTTAGTAAGCAGCTTTATCTCCTCAGCAGAGTTCCCGCCCTGCCTTCATTGTTTAAACCAGGCTGGTCTAGAATCCAGAGATCTGCCTGCTTCTTCCTCTAGTATGATGGGATTAAGGGATTAAGGGTGTGTGCCAGGACCACCCTGCTCAAATATTTCACTTAAATCCCAGATTTTAGTAACTCTGTAACCTTGAGAGCAACTTTGAACTGTAGTGACAATTCGAAATTGGCCCAAAATCTTCAAAAATCTCTTATGTTTTAGCAATGCCAAACCAGAAAAATATCCTTTCTACCTCACGATATAGGAAAATCAAAGACATCTAAACAAAAATCAAGCAAAGAAACAACATTCCCAGAGCCTTGGCATGTCTAACCATGCCATCCCATGCTGCAATTAAAGCTTTGTTCATTATTCCTTGAAATATAGTTGCGACTGTATTTCACTGGTGGGCCAATACCAGAAACTTCTGACAAGCACCTAGTACCCGGGAGCTCTTAACCCCAGCTGCCATTAATTTTGCCTTATTTATCAGGAAAGGCCTCCCTCTTTCCTTCATTATCATTGTTGGCAATTTAGCATTCCGTCTGTAAATTCTTTCCTTTAAGACTATCCTAGTCTGAACTTTCTCAAAAAAGATACCCAGAACTACAATTGTCAGGGTAAAAATCATTTGCATGCTAAGAGGAACAAACTCAACTGGAACCCAAAAGTATTGAGGCATTATGAATTCCTCCATTTTTAATCTAGGCAGTTAATTCCGCTCTCAAATTCTGTTTAGAAGGCTGCCAGCTTTTTAGTATGTAAGGAGAGCTAAGCCTTAGCTCTCAGTCTTTGCTGCAAGGCAACAGCTTTTGTTAAGGTAGCCACACCTTTGAAATGCATTTGAGTCTGGTTCCCTGCTCTTGGGCTAGGAAACCAGCTTTCACCAAGGAATTCTTACACTGTAAGCATGGATTCTAATTGCCAAATGCTGGGTGCCATTTGTAAAAAAAAAAAAAAAATTAATTAAACTACATTGGGTGCCACTTGTAGAAATAATTAATTAAATTGTTTAACCAGTATTTAGATTATTGTTAATTTGTTCGGCAGCCTTTAATCCTTATTCTGCCATTAAGCATACATTATAAATGAGCACACACGGAGACACCATGTGGATTTTAACAAACCTTGGCCTGAGTGGTGCAATCCTGGCCCATCTAAGCTAGCTCTTAATTCTATTACCCAAATATGACCCCAGATATACATACGTCCTCTTGGACTGTCACTCTCCACGATATGCCGATGTTCCTGGCCATGTGGAATGAGGTTCTTTTTCCTAACCCATGGTGTGTGCCTCCTTCCTGCTGCTCCTGGCTGGAATGTTTGAATCTTCTGTCTAAAGCGCAGGCTTCCTGTTAGGAAGTCCCACCTTTCTCTGTCTTTGCCCAATCTCAGGCCTTGGCATTTTATTTAACCAATCAGAGTCAATGTAAGAAACAGACAGCAAGCGGGACCAATTAGTTAACATTTAGAATGCTTAACACTACCCCAACAGTTTGTCTTATCTTCTCCTCATACTTTATGTATGCATGACTAGGCATCAGTTCTAATGCTTTAGCCACACCCAGTTACATATATATATATATATATATATATATATACTTTATTTTATACTCATATAAATATAAAACAAGTACTTAATATTATAATATATATACATATATATATATATATATATAGAGAGAGAGAGAGGGAGATAGAGAGAGAGAGAGAGAGAGAGAGACCAATTCAAGGCCCAGATAGCTCCTGACTGGTAAGAGCTCTGTTCTTAGAAGCATTTCACCCTATTGTTTTTCTGGCTGTAATATTTGACACATGACTTCTGTCCTAAAAGATGTCTCAGGGTAATCCATTAGTCATGGGAGCTCTAACAACCATAATCTAGATTTTACACAGGAAGACTGAAAAAAAATTGTGAGAAAGACTAACTTCATACTATCAAGTACATAACTTTGCATTTCTGTAGGTGTAAAAAAATTCAAAAAATGAAAACTTTTTCTCTGGGTCAGTTTCCCAACTTTTAAAATGAGACTTTTGTGTGGTAGAAGTTAGGTCTCTTTAGCGAAATTAGTATGTAGTTCAGACTAGCATCTGGCAGCACATAAGGAGGAACTTGGCATCCCTTGAACTTGGCACCAAGATAGGCAGAGCCCAGTGGAGGCCATAGATCTGTGAGGAGGGGTATAGCTAAGAAACTGCACAAACTGCAGATGATGTTGGTTGGTTCGAGAAGCCATAGGACTGCTAGACATCATGAGAGATCTTGTGGGTTCTCAAGATCACCAAGGATTTCGAGACAAAGCTATATATAAACCAGACAGCTCCATGCTGCACTCTCTTCCTCTTGCCCTCGACGACTGAGAAGACAGTGCATGCTGGAGAAGTGAAGCAAGGCATGTCATTAGTCAGGCTTTAGGCTGCAATAGCCTGAGGCAATTCAGCAGTCAGAAATCTTGGCAAGTAAGTGGAGTCTGAGAGACTGTAAGCCAGCCTAAGAAGACTGGTAAAAAACGGCATCGCATGGAGCCTGCCGAGAGAAAGTTCTTGAAAACTGGACATTAAAGTCCTCGCTCTAGGGGCTCAAGAGTGCCAGAAGAGTGAGAGAGGCAGGCAGAGTTCAGAGGTCTCAGGCAGTGATGTATACACAGGCTGAGCAGAATATAGAAGTCTCATCTGATGAAGAAAGCCCACCTCAAGTTTATCAGTTAAAACCTGCCAATTTCATGAACTGGCTACAATCTAGTGATTGAAATAAACTAGCCATATTAACTGGTAAAGTTAGGTCCAATGGACACTAAGCTTTGAAAGTGACTGTTGTAACCAGACTACTAAAATCAAGTTTCCCCATGCGGACCTATGCTAAGAATGTTAATATCCACTTAAGAAGGTTAAAATAGTATTGATTATACCTCTAGATGTTTTTTATTGTACAGGATTGATTTATCTATTCTGTGTTTTTAGTTTTTCATATGAAGCCAGTCATACTACTCTTGGGCATATATCCAAAATATTTCTTACCAAACCACAAGGATATCTCCTCAACCATGTTCACAGTAGCTTTATTTGCAATAGCTAGAAACTGGAAATAAACCAGATGTCCTTCAACTGAAGAATACATTTTTTTAAAATGGTACATTTACAAAATGGAATACTATTCAGCTATTAGAAACAAGCAAATCATGCAATTTGCAACCAAATGCATGGAACTAGAAAAGTTCATCCTGAGTGAGCTAACTGAGACCTAGAAAGATATACATAGAATGTATTCAATTATAACCAGATTTTAGCCACATAGTACAGGATAACTATCCTAAAACCCACAGACCCAAAGGAACAGGAACATGGAATTTGTTTCCTGTTAGTGGGACACTTCACCCTAGAGGAACTGCCATACAGGTCCCCAGTGCAAGGGGAAGCTCTTATCCCTCATATCACTGATGAACTGATGGGTGCTGATAAGCGGGGCACCCCACATGGGATGAGTAGGATAGGTGAGAGAGGAGAGAAGAGGATGGGAGGGTGGGACTGAGAGGGGTTGAAAGGAGGGGGCTGTGCTGGACATGTAACTTGAATAATAAATAAACATAAAAAAGAAAAAATATTATTGGTTAGATGTTCTTAGATATTAAGTGTTTATAGACATTAAGTTACAGGATTAGTTATTTTATAGGTGTTTGCTGAGTATTAATAATTATGTGTTATAAATAAAAATCTACTATTATACTTTTGACTCTGAAAAGTCTATTTTCTCTTCCAAGTCATCACATGTGAGTTAACGCTCTATTTTCTAGTTGAATTGTCTCTTGTAACTGTGAGAGACAAAAAGACTAGAGCATGTCACCATCCCTTTAAAAAAATGGCTCAGATGGTGGCATTTTAATTGGGTACACTGATGTTCTATATGTCATGATTCTGTCTTGATGAATAATGGAAAACAAAGAATGTATAACCCAGCACTGCTGGAGGCCTTCCTCATAATGTAATTGTGCTTCCTTAATCAATAACTTTTCAAAGGAAAATCTACCTCCAATGTATACTTCAGGTACTCATAAAAAGCCACAAGAGAATCTTCCTGTCACTATAGTTGATCTCTGCACACATGTCCCTTATAGAATCAGTTAAACTCTGGTTAGTTGAATTATTTGAAAACTGATTCTACTGAATGGCATGCAATTTGGTGATCTGCATTATATATGTCTTCTACTTGTCCTAGATATGGACAAGTGTGACCTTACCACTTGTATAGTACATAAGCTTGAGTTTTTCTAAGTAGCTATTATGCAGTGTCTACTTGGATGCATTTTACAGATGGGGCCCAAGAAACTCAAGTTACCTCTACCTGAAAATCATACCTTCCAAGTAGAAATGTAATTGCTCATCACAGACTACATTAGATCTGGTCTGTCTGCTTTATTAGATTGCCTGCACTGTGGGATGCCATTCTACTGATACATTTTTAAATATTCAAATTTTGCCATTGTATAGAAATAGTAATCTCCCCAAATTGATTTAGCTTGAAGTATTAGACTTTAATAACATATAAAATAAAACAGACTTGCAATCTTGCAATCAGTTACATGTGTAATCTTTAGAAGCTGCAGAAAATCAAGCAATCCTGCAAATAATATGTCATAATGACCTTGAGAAGGTTTCTGTGAGACTGACTATCCTGCTTTAGATGACTATTACCCTCCTAATTTCAAACATGGAAAAACCCGAGACTAAAGAGCCAAGGCACATCTTCAAAGACTGTTATTTTCCCACCTCCTTCTCTTTGTAGAACATCTGAAAATTTGGAGCTCATTCAGTTTGGGGCTTTTTTCTGTATTTGTTGTTAGAATGTGAATCAAACACTTTCGACAATCCCTGTTTATGAAAAATGACTCATAGTTTGCAGCCAAAGTGCCAAGCTCAACTGTGCACAGCACAGTATTTAGAAGACAAAGTTAAATTTATCCTCTACATGAAGAAATGCAGGAAAAAAAACCCAGCTGACCAGCTTCCTGCATCAATTACTTGGTGGTCTATTCTTAGTCATAAAAAAATAACAAAAATGATAATAAATGCTAAAGGTGTTCAGAACACATTTCATTAATGAGCTGAAGACATTTAAATTATCTATGAAGATAACAAAAAAGAAATCTTTGTTAAAGGATACAGGTCACAATATGCAACTGACCTGTTGTACACACTTGTGCCTTGAACCACATCCTGACTCCTATAAGAAGCTTTTCAATGAGCTTGGAAGTGGAGTCTTGTGTTGATTTTTAGTCAGTCAGTAGTGGAGCCTTCTCAAAGAACCTAGTCAGGGTGAAGAGAACAGACCCAAGGCAAAGGCCAGGTCCTAGTAGTCTCTTCTCCCAGTTTCTCTGAAGAATGACTCCCCCCTGACTTTAGTCTTCTTAATTTCAAATCCTTCTTTGGAGAGGTGTTTGGTATATGTCAAGGCTGCAAGCCAGAGGAGAGGTGAACTCACCTCATCACCTTTTAGCTGCCTGCATATCCTCAGACCTAAAGTTCTCACATGTGATTTTAACACCATGTCCATCATTACATTGCTTTACTATATGGACGTCAGGCTTGCACTTTTGCTAGCCAGTCTTCAGGAGAGCTAATTATCTACCGGTTAAACATTATAGTACATATATAGTGGTCAAATTGGGGAAGACCAGCTTAAAAGCTCCCCCTCAGCTTGCCTGCAAAGAGATCCTCAACAACAAGGATGGCAGGGAGGGGCTGGTACTTTGAACATATCTTCTCCTTAAGTGCAGGAACATTGAGACCTACACTTGGCAGATTACTATTCAAGTAAAAATATTTCATCCTAGATTGGCAAGATTGCTCAGTCATACAGGTGTTGGCTGTACAGCCTGGGAAACTGATTTTGATTCATGGAACCAACATTAAGATGGCTGCAAACATCAAGGTGAAAAGAGAAAACAGATCCACACAGGCCTAGGCATGCATGTCCTCACCTACACACATCTCACACACACAGTAATTATAATGGAGTTTTAAAATTCCATCCCATCATCTTAGTCATACAAGAACTCCATTGAAAAATGTAACTAGGAGGGCCAAGATGGTGGCGACCTACACTGATGCATTTTGAATGCGGGGGGAAAAAAGAGCCATAAAAAACACAGAGTTATTGGGCACTGTGCAAAAACCGGAGGGGCTAGACCCCCCCGGGAACACTCACAGCTCCCAAGGGACTGTTGAAAGTCCCAGGGCAAGGCTCTCCCCCATCTCTCGCAGACACGGAAGCCACTAAACCCGGGATTCGGGAACTCACATTTGGAGAGGCGCCTGGTAAGATCGATCGCAACTTACAGCAGGCAGAATCACAGTCCACTTGGCCATAGATCGCTGGCCTATTGGGCTCCCCACACCTCAGGTAGAACTTATACCCACTTAAAAAACTTTGCGAGATAGTGGAAGGCTTAGCAAGGAACAAACAGGGGACTCAGCGGGTGGTCTGCAGCCACTCGTGAAGCGGAGGGTGGGAGGTTCCAAGAGAGCTTGGGAAGCTGGGAACACAAAGGTGGGCGGGAGGGGCCGAATCCCGCACACTTACGGCGGCGCAGCTGGGGAGGGAGCCCGACAGGCAGGGCCAAATCCCCACGAACCCACAGCAGGTCAACTGGGGAGAGAGACAGGCGTGGGCAGGGCCAGGGATCCATGCACACAAGGCTGAGCTGCTGGGGCAAGAGGACCACTCAGGCGGCCGGAGGATCCGGGGCTTGGGGTACCCACGGCCTAGCAGCCAGGGAGGGGGACCCACAGCGGCGCAGACAGGAAGGGAATCAGGAACAGAGGCCAGCCCTGTGGCGAGAAGCCTAGTGAGAAACCAGAAATCGGGACCATA
>CAJQZJ010008952.1:8653744-8668718 GCA_907164525.1 Lophiomys imhausi
TAGGGGACAGAGTTAAACAGAGAAATCAAAAAGGAGGAATCCCTAATGACTGAGAGACACTTGAGGAAATACTTAGCATACTTAATTATCAGAGAAATGCAACTCAAGAAGACTCTGAGATTCTATCTCACACCTGTCACAATGGCTAAGATAGAAAACTCAAATGATAATACATACTGGCGATGTTGTGAAGAAAGGGAAAACTCCTCCATTGCTGGTGGGAGTGCAAGCTTGTACAACCTCTATGGAACTCAGTCTGTTAATATCTTAGAAATCTTGGAATAGCTCTACCTCAAGATCCAGCCATACCACTTCTGGGTATACATCCGAATGATTCCTCACCAAATCACAAGGAAGTTTCCTCATCTATGTTCATAGCAGCCTTTTTTGTAATAGCTAGATACTGGAAACAACCCAGATGTCTCTCAACTGAGGAATGGATAAAAAAATGTGGTACATCTACACAATGGAATACTACACAGCCATCAAAAACAATGAAATCTTGCAATTTGCAGCCAAATGGATGGAACTAGAGAAGCTCATCCTGAGTGAGCTAACCCAGACTCAGAAGGATGCACATGGCATCTATTCACTTATAATTGCATTTTAGCCATATAGTACAGGATAACTATACTACAACTAATGCACCAAAGGGAACATAAACATAGACTTTGTTTCCTATCAATGAGACACTTTGCCCTAGTGGTGCTGCCTTGTAGGCCCCCAGTGTATGAGGAGGCTCTTGGCCCTCATATGACTGCTGGACTGGGGTGGGTGGCTGTTATTTTGAGACAACCCACTTAGGAAGTGGGATGGAAGAGATAGGTGGTAGAGGGTGCGAGGTTGGGACTGGTAGGGGTGGAAAGAAGACACTGTGATGGAGATATAACCTGAGGTAATAAATATTTTTTAAAAAAGAAAAAATAATAATGAGACTAACAGACACCATGAATCAATGGACATAACTGGTATCTGCAGAATATTTCACCCAAACACAGAAGAATATACTTTCTTCTCAGCACCTCATGGAGCCTTCTCCAAAATCGACCAGAGAGTTGGTTTCAACAGATACAAGAAAATTGGAATTATCCCTTGTAATTTATCAAACCATCATGGAATAAAGCTAGACTTCAGCAATAACAGTAACAACAGAAAGTTTACAAACTAATGGAAGCTGAACAACTCTCTACTCAATGACCTCTAGGTCAGGGAAGAAATTAAAGTCTTTCTAGAATTCACTGAAAATGAAGGTATAACATACTCAAATTTATGGGGTACATTGAAAGTACTAAAGGGGGGATCCAAGATGGCGGCGGCCTGCTCGGACGTCTTTTGATTTCGGGGTTAACAGTCACAGGACGGCGAGTGTTGCAGGACACTGTACAAACAGCTCGACGACCTCCGTAAATCTCACCCAACTACCCAGGGACCAATGAGTGTCCCTGGGCAGGATGCTCCCTCCCACTCTCAGACACGCAAGGAAGCCACTGGACCTGGGAATTGGGATCCCCCCCTCCCCCACCAGGAGAGACGCAGGGCAAGTTCCAATCTAATACCCAGCAGGCAGATTGAGATCCCACACAGAGATGATCCCCACCCTGCTGGGCACCCCCAGGTCTCACACAGAAGATCCAGCTATCTGGTGAAAGGTTGCGACCCTTGGAAGTGAGCTCAGCTCAGCTGTAAAGTGCCTTCAGATTGCAGATTGCAACCCACTGCTGTGACATCACTGGCCAGTTTCCAGGCCGTGGGAGCGGCAAGGCTATTGGGGATGAAGGACAGATTTACCCAACACAGAAGGCAACCCCAAGAAAACTGCAAGGTATTTGAAACTGTTGTATATCGAACTTTTTTACTAGTACTGGCCTTTCTGGCGGGGAACCACAGCTTACTTGTACACAGATCCACCCCCTGGATTAGTTAGGTCTCCACCTAGGAGGTGGGGCTGAATGACTCACCTTATAGGGGTGGATTAAGGCAACTCGACTCCTACACCAAAGTGCCCCCTTTGGACCCAAGTCCAGAAGACAGCTAAAAAATTCCACATGGCCAGAGGCCCCAGACAAGAAAAAAAAAAAAGAGCGAAATGACTCCAACAAAAGGAAGCAACGCTATTCCATCCAGCCCGAAGCACCTCACCACAGCTGAAACATATGAAAACGATGACAATTCTACATTATGGAAAGTGATAGAGTCCCTTCAAGAAGAACTTAAATCTATGAAGGAATTCAAATTGTACATACGAAAGTGATGGAAAACACCATTAGAGAACTTCAGAAAAAGGTGAGTCAACTTGAACAAGAAAAAGAGAAGGCAATGGAAGACTTCCAGGCAAAGGCAAGCAAACTAGAGCAGGAAATGTATAAAACAAATAACATCACTCAGGAAATGAAAATGGAAATGGAAACAATAAAGAAAACACAGTCAGAGTTAAAAATAGAAATGGAGAATCAAGGGAAGAGAACAGGAACTATGGATTGGAGTACCAAAAATAGGATTCAAGAGATGGAAGACAGGATCTCAGGCATGGAAGATTCGATGGAAGAAAACAATACAACATCCAAAGAAAATGAGAAAGCTAAAAAATCTCTTACCCACAACATCCAAGAAATCAAGGATTCAATGAACAGATGGAACCTAAGAATTATAGGCATAGAGGAAAGAGAAGACTCCCGACTCCATGGTCCAGGAAATATCTTCAACAAAATCAAAAAAGAAAACTTCCCAAACCTAAAGAAAGAGATGCCAGTAAAAATCCAAGAGGCTTACAGAACACCAAACAGATTAGATCAGAAAAGAAACTCCTCTCGCCACATAATAATAGAAACTCCAAATGTAGAGAACAAAGAAAGGATATTAAAAGCTGTAAGAGAAAGGCCAAGTCACATACAATGGCAGACCCATCAGAATCACACCTGACTTCTCCTCAGAAACTTTAAAAGCTAGAAGGGCCTGGACAGATGTCCTACAAGCCCTGAGAGAACATAAGTGCCCAGCCAGACTACTAAACCTAGCAAAACTATCTATCAACATAGATGGAGAAAACAAGATATTCCATGATAAAATCACATTCAAAAAATATCTCCTCACAAACCCAGCTCTACAGAAGATCCTAGAAGGAAAATTCCAACACAGAGAAGATAACTACACCCAAGAAAAAAGAGGAAATAGAAACCTCCACAGCAACTAAATAAAAAGAAACACAAGACGACCAGCTATACCAAAATAATGGGAAATAACAACCCCTAGTCACTATGATCCATCAGCATCAATGTACTCAACTCACCAATAAAAAGACACAGACTTACAGACTGTATCCGTAAACAAGACCCATTTTTTGCTGTATACAAGAAACACATCTCACTAATGAAGATAAACACTATCTCAGAGTAAAGGGCTGGGAAAAGGTTTTCCAAGCAAATGGACCCAGGAAACAAGCTGGAGTAGCCACCTTAATATCAAACAAAATAGACTTCCAATTGAAGTTAATAAAAAAAGACAGAGAAGGGCATTACATACTCATTAAAGGAAATATCCACCAAGAGGTCATCTCAATATTGAACATCTATGCCCCAAATACAAAGGCACCTACATTTATAAAAGAAATGCTTCTAAAACTTAAATCGCACATCGATCCAAACACTTTAATAGTGGGAGACTTCAACACCCCACTCACAACAATGGACAGATCATCAAGACAGAAGCCAAATAGAGAGATAATGAGTCTAATAGAGATCATGAACCAAATGGACCTAATAGATATCTACAGAAGGTTTCACCCAAACACAAAAGAATACACCTTCTCAGCACCTCACGGAACCTTCTCCAAAATTGACCATATAGTTGGACACAAAGGTAGCCTCAACAGATACAAGAAAACTGAAATAACCCCTTGTATCTTGTCAGACCACCATGCAATAAAGCTGGACTGAGTGCATCCTCTTTGATGTTCCTTCTGGAGAAATATTACCTAACCCCCCTCCCCCAAAAAAAGAGGGGAATTGTCCCAGAGTTAGGATTAGGGCAGGGCTCTGTTCTTATCTTTTCAGGAGAATCAAAGCATCCATTCAAGGAACCCAGGGACAACTGGACAACGGAAACCTCAGCAGAAAACAGAATCAGACACCAAATAAGACGAGTGACCCAGATGATTCAGCCTGACAGACTCCCTCAATAGCTGTTTCCATCAAAAGTCTATAACCACAACAACTCAATATCGCTAAGACCGTTCAGTTCTACACAATGCCCCAGCCAGAACCACAGTAAAGTCTGGAAGATCAGCTTCTGCCTACAAACTCCTTAGGACATCTAAACAGCTGAGAACAGAAGGACTGAACATAAAAGGAGTATACTAACATTTTTAACCATTTTTCCATTTTGGTTCAGGCCCCAAACAGGTTTACTACGACCCAAATCAGCAGGAAGTCATTTTAAGAGAGCGAAGTCCCATGCCCAGAGGGTGGGGAGGGTGTTTCTCCACCGCCCCTTTTGGTTATTTGAAGGATAACTGAAAACTCTGTTATTTAGTGGAAGTGATTACAAGCTGTTAAATGGTCCTGTTTAATGGGTTTTGGAGGTTAAACCCAGGGACTTCCTTCTTTCCCTTTTCTGTATCCTTCTTTCTCTCCTATGTAGGAGTGCACGGACTTGAGAAAAATGAGACATAGACATAGCACAGGAAGGACCAAGAAGAAGGGACAGATTATTGAATATGCCCTTATACCTTTGTATGTTGATACAAAATTAGTAGTATATTTGGCTAAAGTGGTATTGACCATTGTTTATTGTGCAAAAATAAGATTGTATTGGACTACATCAGTATTGATCTTTGTATATTGATACAAAATTAAGATTATAGTTGGCCACAATGGTATTGACCCTTGTATATTGACGTATTATTAAGATTGTATTGGGCTACATAGGTATTGATCTTTGTATATTGATACAAAATTAAGAGTATATTTAGCCACATTTGAATAGATCTTTATATATTGATACAAAATTAAAGGTAACACTTCCTAATGGTATCGTACCTAGAGATACTTAAAAATGAAATGTGAAGCTCTGGCCTCTTGATACCAACCGTCTTAAACTGTTTAGGATAGTTAAGAAAAACAAACTCCTAGTCATGCAAGCATGTCACTTTGTTAGCTACTATGACAGTCTATCACAGATATTCTCTAAGCTACTCAGTAATCAAGTTGTTAAGAGACAAGCAACATTTGCTTATCTAAATACAAGAGATGGATAGGGCATCTTCAAAAAACCCCAAGAGATCTGCAGAATATGGCATTCAAAGATGTTGTCTTAAATTAAGATTTTTGTTGATATCAAAACATATCAGCTCCTGACAGCACCCCCTATTCTACTCCAAGTAGAAGATAAGCATCGAAGAATCTCCAGTGTGAGATGGTTGAATTAGTGGCAAGCCTATCTCTTGGCATGAAAAAACTCCTTGCTTCAACTGCAGACAGACTGCTGTCCAAAAAGGACAAAACTTGGTAGCAGGGAAGTCGACAGCCTAACTCTGCCAAGACAGGATAGGTAAGTCCTTCATAATCCCTGCTCTACAATAAATGTCTGTCAGAGAAACAGGACCAAAAGGCTGAAGACTGATGCTGTAATGTATGGAGAAAAAATGGGAACTGTCCAGGCAGTCACTGGTATGTCATTTCTTAGTTTTGGAAGTTGCAGGCCCTGCACTTCCTATATAATCAGATATATTTATCCCTCTCAGGTCTCTGAGGTGGTTGAAGAATAGACAGCTAGAGTCTCATAGTTAAATTTTGAGTTATTTAGGAATCAAGAGGGCGTTCTAGATCTAAGAAGATGTTTATAATAGTGATGCAAGTTAGTCTGAAAGCTGAGTCAGTTATAGAACTTTAAACTCATGGAGATGGTTAGATAGTAGAATGTTAAAGTCAGGGGCCAAATATGTATGAACTGGACATTGGGAATGTATACTGGGTCATTTAACTTTCATAAATGTGGCATATTTATTTCTGTTGTTTTGTATAGTATTTATTGTTATAAGAGAAGGAACCATTTGTTGGACTGAAAGGGGAAGCTGTAGGGGGGAAGAAGGTGGAAGGGTGGGACAGGAAGGGGGAATAGGGATGGGTTTGTGTCAGAGATGTAACTTGAAGAAAAAAAAGTATTTAATAAAAAAATAAAAATTAAAAAAAATCTAAACATCCTATTCTTGTACCTTTTCAGCAACAGGGTTTTGTTTAAATATTGTCTTCAGGAAGCATATAAGCTGATTATTGTCTCCTGACCATAAATGCTTTGGGAACTATGAGCCCATGGACAATACCATCTTTAGTTTTCCCATGTTCTTCATCTTACAGCAGAAACAACCTTGATGTCCAGAGTCGAGAAGTAAAACACAATGTTAATGGTTTTTTCATTATTCACTTGTCTTTTCCTTCAGAGAAATTATCCTCCACTCAAGGTTTTCATGCCCTTCTTGCTTGCTGTCTTCATCTCACCGGTATTCATTAACAGCACAAGAATTCTAGAGTTTATTCTACATGAAGAGAGGGGCAGAAAATGGAGTGTCAATTCCCTCTTTCTTGTTGATTTTTTTAAATCCTTCTGCAACTGACTTTGCCCTTTCTCTAAGGATTAGACCTCCCTACTTGCAGTGGGGAGGGTGGGAAAGTGATCTGATGTGTGTCAATATCCTTGTTAAACTTAAAATAAGAAAAAGAGAAATCACAATCTTTTCTTACCTCTTTTCCCAAGACAAAATTTGATTCATTGTCATACAGAAGGTACTTAATTTGTGGGGTCAGAAAATCCAAACCTCTAAATAATGTATTTTTGTTTCCCACATGACCAGTGTTCCATGTTTGTTGAGAAGACTGTTTCTCTGATACGATTTCAAGTCCTTTGAGGGGGAGAGCTGTTTCATATCACAGTACCATGCCTATAATAAAATTTAGAATGTACACAGTTACTGCTAGATTTAGGAGTGCAGAATAAAGGTCCTAAAGTGAGGAATGAGGCCAAAATCTGAACTCAAACTCAACAGATGAGACTGCATTTATTAGAGCATATAGCAAAAGGCAGCCTATCTCCCATAGGAATGAAGGGTCTGCTAAGGGAAGGGAGTTGGTCAGGGCTCTTATAGAGGTGGCAGGGGACTTGAGTATGAGAAGTTGATACAGTAGGGAGTGTATGAGTAGCTCACAAAGGTCTCTTCCTCTTGGTGTTGTTTGTCCCAAAATAGCAGTTTTATCTTTAGAAACTGTTTACCCTGGCAGGTGGGACACAGTTGACTGACTGCAGTTGGGCAATGACAGCCTCATCCAGGGCTTCTAGTTTTCTGTGACTGGGGCATTCTATCACCTATAATGAAATATTGGTAATAGCTGCCCTACTCACGACTCATATACAGAACAGTAAAAGCAAAGATAACATAATTGTTTAGATCAGGAACGGATTATAACCATCCCCATGTCCCTACAAGTTGCCAGTGATTAATATTTATTATTTGATGCCCTTCTTATGACTACCTTTGGAATTGTCTACATTCTACATTTTTATTTGTCTGCTCATGGTATAACAGTTGAGGGTACTAAATGAGAAAAGACTTCCTTTATACAAAGACAGTAAGGAGCAGAGATGGTCTTTGAATCTGATATCAAGATGTTCACTGGGAAACATTTCTTGAACCTAAATTGATTCTTCTGCTTTACTTCCAAAAGATGGCATTTTTAGTCTTTTATGGAGCAGCTGGCATGCTACAGTAGGATGTGTACTAGGTCTCTGTGAGAATACCTACCAAAAAAAAAAAAAATAGAGTTTATTTGGCCTTTTACCTTTAGCTTGACTGTTGTTACAAACTTGTCTTCATCTCCCAGAATACTGGTTTATAAAATTTGACTATGCCAACTCTCAATTCTTGTTAGATGCCTTAGCAAGAAATCTTGAAGCATTTTCTGTAGAAATTGGATCATTGCTTATTTTAAGTTGCATGACCTGTGCAAACCTTTTCTTTGCATAGAAACTATCATCCCTGTGGTTTGCCTCCCACCAGCTAGGTGAAGACATATGGAATTCATAGTCCTTTCTATGCTGAATATTAATGTTAGTGAGAAAAGTTGAAAATCAGGTAAATTGAAGACTGGAGAAATACAGAATAAATTTAAAACAAGACCCAAGATGAAGCAGCCTAGAGAAGAGCAATTGATTGTTCCATATGAATTCAGGGTGTAGGGGGAAGAAAGGCCTGTGGGTAAAATTGATGGTATGTACATTTCAGCTCAATAAAAAAGATGAATTTAGAATGTGACAATGGAATAAACTCAGGATAAAGGAAGTCAATGAGTTTCTCTAAAGAAATAGGGGCCACTGGATGACCACATCATAAAATTGGACCCTAACTTTCATCTGGGGTCCTTTGAGAACCCCAAGTGAATCCCTGAATGAGTTGCAGAGGAATTTAAATTCCTTAAAATCATGAGGATGGATTCAAATGTCTGTTGTTCAGAAGAGAAGGTTTAATGTTTCCCTGAAATTGTCAAAAATCCCAGATTAAAAACCATATGACAAGTCTATTAAGTGCAGAGCTATCTCATTAAATTTCAATTTTCAGAGAATTTTCTTATCTTTCAAGGAAGGCAGAATGGCTGATTCTAGAAACAGCTCATCACCTAATATTCTTTCTTCCAATTAAAGGTAATGAGGAAAAAGCAAACAAACTTTTGGGAAATATAAGCAATGGCACAGGATCTTTAGAAAAGACAACAGCAAAAGAGGAAAACAATTAAAATCAGCCTTGGCTGCTTTCTACATTGGTATGTAATATACCAAAATATTCTTCCCAGATAGAGTAACTAAACTAAAGTCTGACTCTGGTCATTGCCCAAAGTGTCCTATCACTCAAGAAAATGATTGTGAAAAAGCTGACAAGAGGAATAGTCCCTTAGAATGATAAGAACTCATTTTCAGTTTTTGTATTGTTTTGTTTTAAAGTGGTCTAAATCACAATTTCTTTTGAGAAAGAGTCAGAACTTCAAAGTACCACTAAGTATGTAGGAAACCCAAACATCAAATTTTAAAATATCTGAGCATAAGTGCGACGTTCTAATTGCAAATTCAGAACTCAAAGCACACAGACTATTTTCACTGCTATACTCTTTAGGGTGATTAGACAACTAGGATCCATGCAGCTCGCCAAGCCTTCTGCTACAGCCTCTTCTGTTTGTCTGAAAGCAGTGTCTTCTATGAAGTTATTGCAAGGGCATCTACTGGCCCTACTTTCAAAATAAAGACCGTTTAAACCCATTCACAAAATTTAGATGATGAAAATGGAAGTAGATTTCCTGAGCTTTCAGTTTGTGCAATAGGTTTAAAAATAAACCCTCATTTTTTTTGAAAATTCATTTGCATTAAAAAAAACTTTCACTTTTATCCAGCCAGGAGAGTGACACACTTTCTCAATCTCCTAAGATTTCTTTAAAGCCTTTTTAAACCATAGTCATAACAGAAATGCTCTACCACCAGCTATCTTAAGAACCTATGTTTTGCTCAAAATATTCATTAATCTTACAACAACCAAAAAGTAACGTATAAAAACAAAAATTGATTAAGCCTCTTTTTTCACTAAATAACATAAAACTTTTCAACTAAATTTTATGTAATATCTGTCAAGGTCAAGATCTGGAATTTAAGAACAAATGTTGCTTAAAATTTCCTAGTTACAAGTAGGAAAAGGTTGGTAGAATTTAATTGAAGCAAAGAAAAATACATTTCAAGGAAGAAATTACTGTAATTCATTTAATGACAATCAACGGTAGTATAAGAGTTATGTCATTGTAGAAAATCACCTAAGGATAGCTTATTTATGTCTCAGTGGCATAATAGCCTTTGGTGGATGGTAGTCTTATTTAATTTTAAAACTAAGTTTAGTTCATTGCTTGCTATATTCATGTTTGATATTTTTAAAAATAGTACAAGAAAAAGGGACATGGGTATATTAAGATATCCAAATTCCAAAAAGGCAGGAAGAAAATAAGATTTCAGGCAAACTCCAAGATGAGTAACACTTAGCTCCAGGAAGCAATAGCCAATATTAAGGAAAATAGGCAAGGGCCTGAGACATGGCTCAGTCACTGAAGGGTTTGCCTTGTAAGGATCTGAGTTTGACCCCCACAACCCATATCTTCAAAAAGTCAAATGAGGTGGCAGGTATGCTTGTGGTGTGTGACCAAACTTTTCCTGGGGAGATGGAACACACACAGATATGAAGCTCACTGGTAATCCAAAGAACAGATACCACATAAGTCCATCTTGGTGAATCAATGAATTTTATTGAGGTTACTTAGAGGAGTACAGGTGAGGGTTACTTACAGAGCAGAAATGACTTACGGGCAGCTCTACCGTGAGAGACAGCTAACAATACTGAGAACCTGGAGCACATTAAATAGCCTGCAGGAAGCTCAAAAGTTGGACAGTGTCCCTTCCCAGTGACTCGGGTGATCTAAACCTCTCCTGGACAGGTTGGCTGACTTCTACTTGTTTCAGACAGTGATTTGGTATCAGTCTTCTTTGCAGCTTGTCTTATCTACTCTGGGAGGGGAGGGGGCAGTGATTCTGGTCAGTTTTGGGAACTTCCTGAAGCTATTTTAGCTTGTTAACCTTTCTATTTAAGGAGTTTTTTTTCTGCAGGATGGAATGTTTCATTCTCTAAGGAAACTGTTATACAATAGCTCGCCACGCTAGCCCTAGGGAAGAATATGCAGGTTAATCAAGCCAGGCAGCCTAGTCTACATGGTAAGTTCTAGGCCAATGAGAGAACTTGTCTAAAATAATGTAGAGGTTGCCTGTGGAACAATATCTAAAGAACAATACTATGGTTGTCATCTGGCCTCCACACCTCATCTCTGTACACCTATATGTATATACACACACCCATGAATAGGCATGAAAATATGCATATACACTCATGCATACACACACACACACACACACACACACACACACACACACACACACAAAATAAAGGGCAACTTTTGGCAAGCATTAGCCAGTGGGGATAGAACCACTTACGGTGATTTCATATTCATAAAAGAGACCACCCAGAAGAAATCTTGTATTTTAAAACTTCCTTCCATGCCAATAACTCACCAGGCTCCTGGGAGTGTATAGCAGATTGAGAAATTTCCATTAATAATACCCAGACACTGCAATCTCTGCTATCAAGGTTAAAAATATTTTCAAAGACAGGAAGACTGGCGTAGGTCTACATTTTCTAAATTTGAAAGATGCCCAAAGGAATTTTACTAAGAAACAAAAATTAATTTCTTTGAAGCCAATAGGCTCCTTTGCCTTCTATCTTTAGTACAGTGGTTATCAGTATTCATCTTAGCCACTCCTAACAAGGGGCAGAAATTTAAATAACTCTGCTTGACTTCTTTTGATTGAAATAGAACTAGAAACTTGTAGAAATGGGAAGGGGGACCTTCAAATACATCAGGCAGTAAATGGAGTAAAAGCAAATTCACTTGTGAACACGTTAAAAGTTTCCAAGGAGCTTGAGGGATGTCTCACACTCCTACTGATAAAACATGCAGTGTTTTCTCTACGTGTGGCCACAGGCAAAAACATTGTGACAGTGACACGTAGCTGTTTCATGTTTGATTGTCTGCAGATAAAGGGCTCTGAGGGGCACAAGTCATATTAGGTTAGTCCAAGGATGCTGCAAGCCAATATGTTCTGCCCCCATCTCCTCTTTGTGAAAAAAAAAAAAAACCTTTTCATCTTTTACAGAACAGCTTCAGAGCAGCCTCTCTCAGTCTTCTTTGCTGTGCCCTTCCACATCCCTCACTTTGAACTCCATCATTCTCCTCTGTGTTGCCTGTGTACTTTGTACATCCTCAGTCAGGATGTTCTCATTCTCATTAAACAGAATTATGATTTCTTTATAAAGATCTTGCCCCTCTACTCTCCTTCATTCATTTCATGAACATTTATTAAGCACCTGCAGGTCTAGGCTCACCCTGTTGACTCCCTGAGAAAAGACACAATGTTTTACTTCTCTGTCTATTCAAGACTTGTCTTAGTGCCTAACTCCTGGGAGGCTTAGTAAATATTTGCAGAGCCATTTTTTTTTTTTTTTGCTGTTTGTTTGCCATTCTTCAATATGACTTCCATTGGCTCTGTAGTCAGAGAGTGTCAGAATGAAGATTTGCTCAGTTTCAAACTTCTCCAAACATAAATAAATGTTAGAAAGGGAATTGTGCTAATGCACAAATCTTAGATATTTTTGGCTACTATCATTACTAAATTTTCAGTTATCACTCACAAAAATTGACTTTCATTGTTACATTTTTAACATATATATGCAGCATTATGCCTAGTTCTTAGTTCATTCCCCATTCCCATTTCCCTTTCTTCCATATTGCATCTTCCCCCCTAAATAGTTCCCTCTTATGATTTTATGTCCCCAATGTCCTATTATTCTTTCTTATCCCCCCATAAGCTCTTCCTCCCCTCCCTGTAGTCTGTATATATCTCACTAAAAAATGTGATGTGGCATGGGTTGATAATGTATCATTTTAGCTCTTCATATACATTCATGAAGAAAAATAGTTTATCATCTGAATAGTTAATTTCTCCTTGTGCAATCAGTCTGCATTTCAAGAATAGGAAAGACCTTGATAGAGGGTCAAAGTTTGTAAGTCCCATTTGTGTTCCACCTCTTCATCAATACCTGAGCTTAAGCAGTCTGCTATGAGCCAACTCTCTGGGTAACAATTGCATCATATATTTTCTTCTCAGAGAATACCTTCTTACTTTCTCTTTACAGAGAGAGAGAGTTCACATCTGTAGAGATAACCACCTAAATGCATGTGGTGTGTGGGTGAAAATATGGGCTTATACTTTACACATAGAAGCAATATTTTCTACCTCTTTTCCAGTGAGAAAAGCACACATTTGGTAGTTATATATATATATATATATATATATATATATATATATATATATATAGTAGTAACCTGAAAAGATTTCTTAAATAGGTTGTGAAAGACTTATTCTTCAATTAACATGGTTTATAATTTTGCATGGATGTCTGGTTCTATTAAAATATATAATTTATCTATAATACCCCAGTTCAGGATCCAGAGTGTGAAAAACTTCATTACTAGATATTTCCCAGCCACATTTAGAAAAGAGTTTGTGGAATCAGATAGAAGCAAAATAGGTAAGAGGTGGTCACTGTGAATTACCAGAATTAAAGGCTAGATCCTGAGCCACATGTTTGCTTGGCCCTGTTCTCATCCTGTGGAGAATATTCTATACTTTTGCTCTCATTTAACAAGTATAAGGCTGAAGACTGATGCAGGAATGTATGGAGAGAAAATGGGAACTGTCCAGGCAGTCACTGGTATGTCATTTCTTAGTTTTGGAAGCTGCAGGCCCTGCACTTCCTATATAAGCAGATATATTTATCCCTCTCAGGTCTCTGAGGTGGTTGAAGAATAGACAGCTAGAGTCTCATAGTTAAATTTTGAGTTGTTTAGGAATCCAGAGGGTGTTATAGATCTAAGAAGATATTCTTAAAATTGTATTGCAAGTTAGTATGAATGTTGAGTCAGATATAGACCTTTAAACTCATGGAGATGGTTAGATAGTAGAATGTTAAAGTCAGGGGCCAAATATGTATAAACTGGACATTGGGAAGGTATACTGGGCCATTTAACTCTCATAAATGTGGCATATTTATATCTGTTGTTTTGTATAGTATTTACTGCTATAAGAGAAGGAACCATCTGTTGGACTGAAAGGGGAAACTGCTGGGGGGAAGAGGGTGGAAGGGTGGAATAGGAAGGGGGAATAGGGAAGGGTTTGTGACTGAGATGTAATTTGAAGAAAAAAAATAAAGTATTTATAAAAAAATAAAAGTATATACTTTTAGTACTAAAAGGAGAAGAAGGGATAAGGAAACATGAGGTGGAAGAAAGAAGAGGGAAGTGAGGAAGGGAGAAGGAAAAGGAAGGAATAGCAGGTGAGGAGGAGGAAAAAGAAGAGGAAGAGAAGAAGAATGAAAAGGAAGTGCAAGTCTGGACTCCCACCAGTGTTGGGTGTTTCTTTGTGATGGAGGTAAATTCCTTCCTCATTTGTCAGCTCCTTCATGTCTGCTCCCCAGCTAAGCTGGCTCTCTTTGGCCACCTGTTCCTACTCCAACTGACATCACAGTTTGTCTCAGATTTCCAGGCAATCATGTTCTCTATGCTAGACTTCTTCTCTACCCAGAAAAGACTAGAAGCCAAATAGCAAACTGAGATTGCTTTTATCAAACTTGATCACTTTCTGACTCAATAAACAGTCATGAATTTTATGTGGAAATGGACAGAACTTTCACAGAGCTCTCAGGTAGGGAGGGAGAAGAAAAGGGAAAACGTGGGAAGAAGATAATTTTTGAAATAAGAGGAGTGATCAGCTATGAGGAGTAAATATGACCCTGAATGCTTGAAGTTTTTCAAGTGTAGAAGATGAGCTATTTGTGGGTGTTAAGGAGTTTGAGATAGAGTCTGTGAATAGGCAAGCAATTTCCTATGCTTCCAGCCTACAAAAGGATGAAAAGTAAGAGGCCCACAATAACAATCAACCTCCATAAAGAAGATGCATATATTATACACAGACTCAGTCTTTAGGTTATGGCAATTAGAAAATACTCAGGCACTTAAAGCGAGCAATGCTGTCTTCACATCTAACAGGCGGCAAAGACAGGGGTGATGTGTTTAATACATGCTTAGCTATGTGGACATTTTCTACTGCAGAAGACCCCTTGTGATACTATGAACAATTTCTGAGTTTGTAGAAATGACCAGAAAAGACCAGAAGCCTGTGGATTCATTCACAAGTAGAGTTGAAGGGACAAAATAGTTTTCATTTAAGGAGTAAAATAAAAAGACTTTGAACTGTTTAGGAATCAAGAGGGTGTTATAGATCTAAGAAGATA
>CAJQZJ010008952.1:8669118-8692095 GCA_907164525.1 Lophiomys imhausi
GGAAGGTATACTGGGCCAATTTACTCTCATAAATGTGGCATATTTATGTCTATTGTTTTGTATAATACTTACTGTTATAAGAGAAGGAACCAGCTGTTGGACTGAAAGGGGAAACCTCTGGAGGGAAGAGGGTGGAAGGGCGGGTTAGGAAGGGGGAATAGGGAGGGGTTTGTTACTGAGATGTAACTTGAAGAAAAAAAAATAAAGTATTTAAAAAAAATAAAAAAAAAAAATAAAAACCCTTTAAAAAAAAAAAAAAAGACTTGGTCAAACCCCAAATCCATATGCAGTTACTGCGATGGCTAATCTTGATTGTTGAATTTATGAGCCTCAGACTTTTCCAGGAAATGGGCCTCTAAGCATGCCTATGGAGGATTATGGTAAGCCAAACTAAGTTGGGAAGATACGCCCACTGGGTGGAGCCATTCATTAGGTAAGCATATAACAGGGCCATCTGCCTGAAACCACAATTATATCATGTTGACACTTCAGAAGTAGTGTAGAAGAAATCTGGAGAATTGTTTGGAAGAGTATTGTAGTCTAATCTTTAAAATAAAATTTTAAAAAGGACATCTTCCAGATACATGTTTAAATCTCTGCCTTTATTAGTATCAGAAAATCATTCCAGGATAATATACTGTTTGTCACAATTGTATCCTCAGCAAAATACAATGCAATTATAGACACTAAGGTAATGCCTGTCTCACAGCTTATTGGAATCTGCAGATATGATCTACCTTATAACTGTTTAAATACCCAGGTCATGATGAGCTTAATGTATCTACTGTGAAGAGAAGGCATCCTTAATTGCATTTTATTTTGCTTCCACAAACAGAAGAATTGGAAGGAGAACCCTAATTACTTCCTTTGAAAGACCTGATTTCCTTGCATTTAGGGATCATTTTGATATGAGTTGACTTTATATGGCTACTAATGTTTGTTAAATATATTGGATTCTAGAAAGAAATGAAAAGAAAGTAGCCCAGAAGAAATTCCACAATGAGCTACAGATAAGATACACAGACAGAGCATTTCTCAGAGAATCTTTAGAGTTGGTGGAATTAAATTACTGCTCTGGGTATCTATTTTTTAAGGAAAATGTGCATTTGCCTAATCCAATTTCAACATAATTCATATCCCTGTAACACTCTGAGAATACTGGCATATGGTTACATGAGATATAAATTGAGAGTATGATTAAAAATCACTGGTGTTTCGATTTCAATTATATTTCACAAAATAGACTCCAGGAAAAAAAAAATTGAACAAGCAAAACCACAGCCTTCTGCAGGATGAGAGTACAGAAAAGTCTACATATGCACCCACACTCACACCCACATACCCTTTGTTGCGCTGATTAGGCACCTTATTCCCCTGGCAAACTCTTGGCACTAGCCTCTGCGTAGCCAGCCAGCAAGCAATACTTGATTTGACTGGAATCCAGAGTCAAAAGGTTCTCAGTAGCCATCTGTAAATGTATACACTGAACAAAAGAACAGTCCAGATTTCTAAAAATCTGGCATCAGTTCCGGGATGGAGTCCCAACTATCACTGTTCAAGTTTGGCCAAACTGGCTCTTTTTTTTTTTTTTTTTTTTTGTTATCATGACCTTGAGTTTTCAAAACTATCTGAGAAACTGTGACTATCATAACACATAGTAGGTACAAATCATAATGATGAAAGTCAACATGATTTTTCTTAGAATTTAAATGAGACACCAACATCATTTGCTCATCTTTGAAATACCAGGCAGGATTTTAGGAATACATTAGATGATCAACCTTTCTATGCAGAAACAGAGAGTCAGGCTTCCATTTCTCTGTGCCTAACCAATCTTTAACTCATTGTAGGGGTATTGCTCTCCAGTGATATAAGAGGGGAAAGGTGAAGAGGAATCATTACAGATTTTAAGAGCAAAAATAAATTCTTCCTTCCTTAATCTTGACAGATGGGAATTTCGGGCTCCTCATTTTGCTTTAAGGACCTAATAAGGAGTTCATAAATCTCAATTACTTCTATAGAGTTAAGAGCAGCCCCAGGCCTACTTAGCATGAGTCTAATCTCTGTACAGCTTTGTACCTTTATTAAAACACTGGAGGAGGAGAAGGGCCAAGTCATATTTCAACCTTGAGCTGACATTTAATTTTTTTTTCCATTCTGGTTAAAGTACAAGAGAAGTACAGCAGACCAAAATACTCAAACACACATTGAATTGCACATTGACAACAGCTTGGGCATTGCCCTTAATGAGTTCCTACTATTGGCTAATTCCCATGTGTAAACAATGGAAAAAAATCAACTAATCAATATTTATGCCCTGAAAAAAACTCATTCTCTTTTGTTCCCCAGACACTCTCACGGATTTCTGTCATATGAAAGGAGATTGGTATGCATTAGTCTGTATTCTTTCTCAGCTTTCCAGATATAAAAGTGTCATAGAATTACTATCACAGATCCTTTGATTCCATCACTCCCACAAGTCAAGCCCCCCCATGGTGGTTGACTCTACATCAGTGGTTCTCAACCTACGTGTTGCAACCCCTTTGTAGGGAGGTTGAATGACCCTTTCTCGGGGGTCACCTAAGATCATGAGAAAATACAGATATTTATAGTAAGACTTATAAAAGAAGCAAAACTGAAGTAGCAATGAAAATAATTTTATGGTTGTGAGTCACCACAAGATAAGGAATTGTATTAAAGGGTCACATCATTAGGAGGGTTAAGAAACATTGCTTTACATCATCACCAAGAGTTGCTCAAGCCTATATTTATGCTCTCATGGGCCCACCTCCTACATACCTTTCTGGACACTTTTCATATGCAATTAGTCATTTCTTCCTCTGCACACCCACACTGAAGCACAGAGTGTTTTCTTTACCTGAGTATTTTTCTTTCCAACTCTCCTCCCATCTGCTCCTATTTAATGTTATCTTTGTATCAAGCTCCAACACAAATCCTAAGTTCTATTCTCAGGAACTAAACTTTGCATTCTCTGCCATCTTTCATCATGAATTTACATAGTAACATGTTTTTCTTCACCCCAAACAGTGTGGTACAATAGAAAGAGCAGGCACTTGGGAGCCAGACAGTCATAGTCATGAACCTAAGCTATAAAAGTTGGAGAAACTCTTGAAACTATCCCTGAAACTTGGATTCTCTTAAGCCTAAGAATAGAAAGGCAATGCCTATCTCCAAGAAATATAAGAATCATAACAAATAAAATGTATTTATTAAAATAAATAAATGAAAGTGTATGACATACTGCAAACACTCAAAACTGCCTGTGTTATTACTACTATTATCCCTGTACTATGTGTTTATCACTTCCTGCTAGAATATTGGCCCTTGAAACACTAGAATTATAACTCAATCATCTATCTGTTCTCTGTTTTTCCAAGTCTACTGATTTTCATAGTTTATCACTTGACAATCATTCATCAAATTCATTTTGAGCTCCTCTTCTGAGACCCTTGCTACCATGATGTGGCTTGGCACTGTTTGGAAGCTATCAGTCCCCATAATCAGGGTACTAATCATGATAATTCACAAGATTTCTTTTTGGATCAGACAGAGCAATATTTTTAAATTGTAAAGATTGCTAAGAAAATGTTCAACATTCTTAAAAAAAAGAAAGCTCTCTGAAAGAGACCTGAAGAGATAGATAGGTTCAAAGAGAGGTATAGGATAGCATGTGAGGGAACTGTCAGGCTGAGGTTAGCATGTACAGTGGTTTCTCTGTCACCTCGAGAGGCAGCAAAAAGTCCAGCTGAACTGCCCAGAGCTGAGTGAAGACCAGCCACCAGCAGCCCAGTACTATGCTAACTAAAGAAGAGCAGCAGATGGGGAACCAGAATTCAGAACAAAGTCTCTGCAGTGAAATTCAATGCCTAGTGGTCTAGGGCCAAGAGAGTTCACAGGAACTCTACCTGTGTAGTATTAATTAATTAAATTATCTTGGGCGCCATTTGTAGAATTAATTAATTAAATCATTAACCTATATTTAGGTCATATTTAATTGGCTCAGCGGTTGTTAATCCTTAACCCACCATTATAAATGAGCACACAGACACCACATGGATTTTAACAAGACTTGGCCTATATTGACCAATCTTAGCCCATCTAAGCTATCTCATAATTCTATTACCCAAATATGATTCCATGTATACATATATCCCCTGGACTGCTATTCTCCACACTAGGTGGATGTTCCAGGCCATGTGGAACGACATTCTTTTTCTAATCCATGGTGTGTGGTCTCCTTCCTGCTCTTCCTGCTTATCTTAGAGGCTTCTTCTACTGGAGGCTGGTCCTTGTTCTGCTAGAGGCTTCTTCTCCCCATAAAACTCTTTGCTTCAGAAGTCTGCTCACCTTAGTTCCACCTACCTCTATCTTTGCTCAATCTCAGACCTCAGCATTTATTCAACCAATCATAGACAATGTAAGTAACAGACAGCAAGCAGGACCAGTTAATTAACATTTAGAATCCATAACATCACCCCATCATACTTGGACAATCTGGAGAACATGAACTAGTGACCCAAACTATGTGGTAGGCAGAGTAGAAGTCTCAAAAAGAAACCCCCTTGTTAATTGAAACTAGTTAGCGCCTTAACTAGTTGTTAGTTTCTACTGATACATAAGTGAAAACAGTCAAATTTACCACCTTACTGCGCTAGGAGAGAAACAAATATGTACACCTGTAATTTCTGTGAAGAAATTCTTCATGGGATTGAGTTGGGTGGTAGTGGACTTTAACAGTGTTTGGGGATATCATCTAAGCCTTGTAAAGATAAGGGTGCCTGTTATGAATCCTAAAGGACCTGTTTTGTGGTAGAGGGAGGAAGACAGTCTCAATCTGAAGCAAAGAGACAGGGTACTGTGTTAATTGCAACCATTTGACTTAGCTGGATAAGGCAGACTCAGAAAGAAGTAAGGCTGAACTGATTGGTAGAGATGAGGAACGGTTCTCTGAACAGGAGTTTGGATAGGTCTCTGACGGAAAGTGATAAGCCATTAAACATATTTAAGCTTGAGAAAGACTTTAAGAAATGGAGGTAGTAGGTATTCAATCCTGCTTTGTTAATTAATAAAACAATGGATATTTAGAATACATTTGAGCCCTTCAATCATCCAATGCAGTGGTAGGGATTAGGCACATTAACAGTATTTCTCAGGGGCCAATAATATATGGGAAGGTCAGCTAATGCTTTACAAGAAAATAACTAAGTTGAACTGTGAAGAATCCTCAAAGTAATAGGTAAGAAAATAAATATGAATATTTAACCTCTCCCCATCCAATTCCTTATCTGTATCATGCAGGCAGTCCTAAAGCTTTCCTCATATGACTATTAGAAATGCATATAAAATGTAACTAAATACGTAGCTCACAGTGATGTCTCCATCAATGGCATCCATTCAAACAGAAGGGTAGATTTGTAATGTACCAAAAAGTTGTAGAGCTCTGAAATAATATTGTATAGGACTTATTATGCATAGGACTTGTTACAAAGTGTATTTTATACATTTTGGTGTATTATACAATTCCTATACCAGTACCTTGGTTTATATGCTGGTATCATTTCTAAGTTTGTTATTCACCCCTAAGGTGCTAAGATCTGAACTCTGGTCACCTGATAATGCATTAGACACTTTGAACTACCAAACCATTTCTCCAGCCTTATCTTCTTTTAAAAATTAATTATATTTTTAATTAATATAACCATGAGGGTGCACATTGTGTGTGTGGGTATGTGGCATGTTGAGTGGAGGTCACAGGACAACTTGTAGAAGTTAATATTATCCTTATATTATATGGGATCCAGGGATTGAATTTAAGTCTGCTTGGTGGCACAAATGCCAATAACTCAAGCTCCATACAATCTAATATTCCCATCTGGGTTCCACTGGTACATGTGTATACAGGCACAAAGGCACACACCTACATATATATTATATATATATATATATAATAAAATAAATATTTAAACAAACATACTAAGAAGAAAGAGGCTAAAACCAAAGAAAACTCGTATTCCAAAGAATAATATCTCAATCACTATTTTATTCTCAGATCTGATATTTACTTGCTTAATAACTTAGGCAAATTTTAGCCTCTATGGACCAGTGACATCATTCACTTTTACTATTCCTGGGCACACTACAGCCTGTATTTCCCAATCTTCACTACAATTAAGATTGGATATATGACTGGGTTCCTGTCCCTGTATGAGTAGAAGTGTAATATGCTGTTACTCTCAAAGAAGTGGTTGAATGTGAGCGGTAACTGGTAGTAGTTAGTGTGAAGTACGATTCACATGGGTACTCTACTCAATGAACTCAAGTCAAAATTGGACAGTGTAAAAGCATGAATAGAAATGAATGAAGATTCCCCAGTGATATGAAGATCTGAAAAGAATTGGAAAAACTAGTTTTATTAGTTCTGAAATATCATGTGAAATCAATTACACCATGTACACATTTTTTTCTTTTCAATGTCTGGCGTCAAAATGTGTCATACAATCCCAGTCTCAGGAAGCCACTACCTAGACCATGGTAACGTCATCATCATCACATGCACCTGTAAGCTTGGTACTTATGCCTCTGTGTCACTACCTAATAGTATCTATTAAATGTTTCAGTTAGAAAACAATTAATCACAACTTGAACAGAAAACATTGATAGACAAATAGTTGTCTATCAGTTTCCATCAACAGATAGACAGGCCTTTTATAAGATGAAACTCAACAAACTCACAGACAAGTTAATTTGGAAGAAAGTCTTAAAGATGACAATGTGTTAGTGTTTTTAATGAAATGTCAGGCTACTGATATTTTATGGAAAAAAAAAACAGACATCTATGAGTGAGTCAGAAACTGGCTTAGAAAACCCAACTTTGTGCATGAAGCAGCTCTGGAATGATTTAACCAATAAACTTGATATCATGTTACCACTTGCATATATATATAATGATGTATAATATAAAATATGTGCTTAGCTTCCTCTGCAATACAGCAAAACAAGGCTCAGCACCAACAAGTTTGCAAGAGGAAAACAGGAGAAACATCAGAGAAAATACAAATTACACCCATGGTATTATCAAACTGGAGAACAGTCAAAAGCAAGTACATTCTGGAGAGGTGCTGGTATCTGGGAGAGCCTACTAACAGAATGAATTTATTTGTTTTGTAGTTTTGCCTAAGAGAAGGCTTCAGTCTCCTTATGCTAGATATAGAAGCAGCAGCCTCTCATGACTGGACAGAATGAAAGCAAATAGCTCACATGAGCCACATGAGTTGTAAAGTAAGACACAATCCTAAACTGCATCCATAAGGCCCATGTAGGTTCCCTGGGTGAACCCTAATTATTGTTTTACACAGAAATCTAGGCAGTTGAGGACTATAGAGTTGAGTAGAAGCTGAGCTGCCAGCAGATTTCAACCTAACCAAGTAAACTTCCACTTAATCTCTATCCCCCAAATCCTCAAAACTAACACATAAAAAGAAAAGTTCTTTGGAATACAATGACAGAATGTTCAAGTTGTATCACCTAGATAAGACCATTTACTGGTTATAACAGTAAATTTTTGGCATACAAAGGAAAAGGAAAACATGGTCCATCTTTTAGGCAAAAGTCAGAAAAGTATGTAAAACAAATCCAGCCCCGGCTTCTTTGTATATAGGCTGGAAATGAAGGGTATGTTTAACCTTTCTTAATGGTTGTAGAAATTAATAAAATACAAAAGTAGCACTAAGAAGTAGTTCTGATACTTTGTTGATGGTGATGTAAATTAATATCTCCACAAAAGAAACTAGAATGGAGTTTCCTCAATACAAAAAAATAGAACAACCATGTAATTCAACTTTAATACTTTTGGGTATGTATCTGTGGCGGTTTAAATTATCTGCTCCCATAATAAAATAGAGCCCAAGTGGTGGCTCTATTTGTGGCAGCTTAGGAGGTATGGCCTTGTTTAAGGCAGTATATCACTGGTGGCTGGTTTTGAAAGCTTAAAGATTTGCACCATGAGTTCTCTTTCTCTTTGTTATCCTGTTTGTGGTTCAAAATGTGAGCTTGCTACTATTGCCCAACCCTGCTACCTCTGACTCACCATTATGAACTATTATCCATCTGGAACCTTAAGCTAAATAAACCCTGTCTTCTCTAATTTGCCTTGATCATGCTGTTTTATCACAGCAATAGAAAAGTAACCAAGACAATACTCAAAAAGATCAATGGCGGCACACCATAGAGACTTGCACATCCACATTTACTCCAGCAATATTCATCATATCCAAGTCATGGAATCAAGCTAGGCTTCCTCAAGTACAGAACTGAATGAAGAAAGCATTCAGATATTGTGAAGAATGAAATGCTATTTTTATGAGGAGAGACATAAATGAGATAAACATGTTAAATAGAATAAGCCTGACTTAGAAAGATAACTATCATATTTTTTTACTTATATATGGAATCTAAATGGAAAAATATGAAAGTAAAGGGGATCAGTATATAGGAAGAAATGTGAATAACAGGAATAAATGGTGTTATATACATGCATTAAATTATCATAATGAAATCTCTACTGTGTATGCTTACTATACAGTAGTAAAATGAAAAATGTAAATCTGGGATAGTCTGTAGTTCATAGCATATGAGTTCACTATAATATGGCTCTTCTCAAAGTTTGCCAATGGAAATTAGTCATTGGATAGCCAAGACATTAGAGTCCGCAAATAAGCATTTTAGATCAGTTATAATGAATTTTGTTCATTATTATACATAGACACACACACATGCATACATACACACACACACACACACACACACACACACACACAAACTATATCAAAGGGAAAAACTAGAGAAAACTATCTCAATAACTAACAAATTCAGTGTTTAAAGTAGAATATTCTCTGGATGGGCTTAACAGGAGTAACATAAGACAGAGTCATAGAATTTAGAATTAGATTAACAGAAATAACACAATGTGGTCATATAGGGGACAAAGAGGTGGAGAAAATATCAACAAACTCTCAGTCTATCAAAATTTCAAAAAATTTTAAAAAGAAATTGAAGTTTCAAAGGAGAGGAAAGATCAGTAAGACACAACACTATAACCACAAAAATCAGAGAAACAAATAAAGTTATAGAATTAAGAAACTCACAGAATCACAAGAGGGGAAAATACAAAGGAAAATGAACGTGTGTGTGTGTGTGTGTGTGTGTGTGTGTGTGTAATCTCAGACTTATCCAGAGGAAAAATGAATTAAGCATATGTAAATAATGATTGCATTTATCACTGACTTATAAGGAACAATGAAATAAAGAAGAAAATGTTCATTCATAATCATTAAAAAGTAGGAGAAAGTTTAACTCATAAGCACATTTCTAGACAAAATATACAACAAGTGTGGACCCAACTTAGCAACAGTAAGTGTAAAGAACAATTTAAGGGATTTGTCTGCCAGTGGAAGCAAAATATAGCAACACTAAGTTGAGTTCTTCAATTGACAGGACCAAATGGCCACATGGAAATATAAACTTTTGAGAAGAAGGTGGAATTCCAAACAGAAGGGAGCTACAGATGACGAAGTTCACTTTTCTTTCTTATTCTATTTCAAATACATGAGATTATCCATCAAATAATTACATTGGATTTGAGTGCATATACCATACACACACACACACACACACACACACACACACACACACACACTAGCATGAAGACTACTTAATAAAGAACAAAGGGGGAAATGACTAAGGATGATGAAAGGTTTCTATATCCTATATAAAATGGTAAAAAATTAAAATTTAATTCTAAGTAGACTTCTAAAATGAGTAAATCTAAAAAATTTTGGAGGAGAAAACAGAAGATTATAAACCACCATATCAGTTTTAAAATGAAATTACATTCATCAAAAACCTTCTCATGAAAAATAACTCTAAACCCATAGGCTTTGCTTGGTAAGCTATACTAAGCACTGAAGGAATAACATCAATGTCAGAAAGTAGGAGAAGTTCTCCTCTCCAAACTTTGTCAAAGAACTTTAAAATGCTATATTTTAACTAATATTTAAACTAATATTCTTCATGAATATCTATGCACAATTGTATAAACCATTTAAAAATCTAATTAAATTATATTTCATAACCAAAGAAATTTTGTCGTAGGAATGTAAGTTGGTGCAGGAACATAAAGAAAGAAAATAGACATTATCAATAGGTACATAAAATGCTGACACAACCCATTACCAACTCAAAATATAAGATGTAATAACAATATAAATTCTTATCAAATTAAGAATGTTTGGAAACTTTTTAAAAATATGATAATACATGCTTGGAAAGCTTATTTATAAGCTCATACTGACAAAATTTGGAAAACTTAGTATCAAGACCTAAAAAAAAATGTAACCAAGGAAATAAGAAAGTGCCCAGCTCATCATTTCTATTCCCTGTTCTGCTGACAGTACAAGAAAATGCACAAAGGCAAAAGCAAATTTCTAATAGGGTAATTGGCATACAACTAGGAAACAAAAGTGCCTTTTTTGCAAATTACATGTTTTTAATGTGTAAAACCCTACAGAACTTATCAAGAAAGCCATTGTTGTTGGTTTAGCAGACAACACTCACCTGGGAAGCATGTAGGAATGGATCATCAGTGAGGAGAAGAATGAAAGAGCTTTTAAGAGCTCAGCAGAGTGAAACCCATGGTCTGTCCACACTACAGAAAGCATCTGCAGGCAGTTCTGTAGACACCCCTTCTCTGCCCTTTTCTGTTCATTCTTTCCTGGTGCTACTGACCACTCAACTCTCTTTTGCCTGGATCTTTTTTTTTTTATTTCTTCAAGTTACATCTCAATCACAATCCCCTCCCTACTCCCCCCTCCAGTCCCACCCTCCTACCCTTTTCCCCCCTCAACCCCCATCCTCTTCCCTTTTTTTACGTTTAAGGTATATCTTTTTCCTCCCAACAGCTCCCCCTTTCAGTTCAACAAATGGTTCTTTCTCTTATAACAATAAATACAATACAAAACAACAGAAATAAATAGGCCACGATTATAAGAGTTATATGGCTTAGCATGCATTCCCAATGTCCAGTCCATATGTATTTGACACCTGACTTTAACATTCTACTATCTAACCATCTCCATGAGTTTAAAGTTCTATATCTAACTCAGCTTTCATACTAACTTGCATCACAATTTTAAAAACATCTTCTTAGATCCAGAACACCCTCTTGATTCCTAAACTACTCAAAACTTAACTATGAGACTCTAGCTATCTATTCTTGAACCACTTCAGAGATCTGAGAGGGATAAATATATATGATTACATAGGAAGTGAAGGGCCTGCACCTTCCAAAACTAAGAAATGACATACCAGTGGCTGCCTGGACAGTTTCCATTTTCTCTCCATACATTACAGCATCAATCTTCAGACGCCTGGCCCTGTTTCTCTAACAGACATTGATTGTAGAGCAGGAATTATGAAGGACTTGCCTACCCTGTCTTGGCAGAGCTATTGCCTGGATCTTTGTATATACTGCTCTCTATCTTGTAGACAATACTCAACCTCCTTTTCATTTCTTTTGCCTTCTCTTATTTCTCTTGTTTTCTCTTTTCTTTTTGGGACAGGGTCTTGAGCTGTAACCCAGGTTAGCCTGGGAACTCATAAAACACAGGCAGGTCTCCCACTTGTGCCAGTACTCCTGCATCGCCCTCCAAGTACTGTCATTATATCATTATAGGCTTGAGCTAACTTGTGTTACCATGCCAGACAAGACACGCCATCTTGTCCTTTTCCCAGAGACAATAGTCTATCTGTCGTGAGACACTTTTCCTGGGGAGACATGAACTAATGTCTCTTCCCCTCAGATAGAGAAGCAACAAGAGACAAAGTAACAATTATACCAAAATTCAACTTAGTGAACCAATGAGTTTATTGGAATTGCTTACAGGAGTATGTGTAGAGAGTTACTTATAGGATCAGGGACAACTCAAAGGCAGTTGTATCACCAAAAGTCCACCCGAGCCTGTGTGACTTCACACCAGGGCACATTCCTGGAGCTCTCTGCAAAGCTTGCAGGCAGTTCAACTGGTTGAAGAGTTTCCTTTTTCCCCACAGTCCTTACTGCATATAAAATCTTGAAAAAGATGAGGCCTGGTGAATTTTGTTAGTTTCAGGAGCTTTTTAAGACTTGTGAGTTGTTTACTAACACTGGGGAATCCTTCCTGTCATTGGAGAGAATGCTTTAATTCAGAAGAAATTACTACACATATATCCTATACCAACTCTACTTTGTCAGTAGAGTCAGTCTTTGGTCACACTTAGCATCACCGTTAGTTCCTTTTTTTATACTGACTTTAAGAAATCAGGTTTTATATCTGATATATTTATTTTTACATCAGTGGCGTTCACCATCACACTTAGAAGATAACAGTCATTGAATGAATATTCTTTGTTGATTGGTAATTAAGTGATACATCACTTGGTCCCTTTAACATTACACATGGTTCCACAGTCTGGCACTTGAGACACAATGGAGGAAATAAACGCTTAGCCATTTGTGTTTTGATTTGCAGCAGGGCTAAGAACAAGGACTTTGCATCAGACAAATCAGAGCTTAAGTCCTTAGATGAATTATGTGATCTCAGGCACATGTTTTAACTTTCCTATATAGTTTCTTATCTAAAATATCACCATATTCCTGATTTACAAAAACAAAACTTAATTACAAGTTTTGTGTGAGCTCAGGGCCCTTAAACACATGGTGTACTTGACACCCAACAACATTACTACTCTGGATTAAATCTGTGACCCCTTTGCTTGTGGTTTCATTGGTTGCTACTGAAGTGGATCTGATATCAGAGGGGTATGTGATCAGTTAGAGAAGAAAGTCTAAATTCATTCACCTCAAACCATGAAGGAATGGAATTTTATTTAAACTAATTACATGGCTACAGCGAAACGTAGCAATACAAATTTTCAACATTTCAATCCTGTTGTTTCCATGCTGAGTTTGATGACACTGAGGAACATGCCATCTCCAGTTCCATCCAGCACACTGATGTACTTCTCTCCCATAAGATCAACCTCAGGGGTTGCACAAGCCTTCACTCCCACTAGCAATGGAGGAGGGTTCCCCTTTCTCCACACCCTCGCCAGCATGTGCTGTCATTTGAGCTTTTTATCTTAGCCATTCTGACAGGTATGAGATAGAATCTCAAAGTCATCTTGAGTTTCATTTCTCTAATGATTAAGGATTCACTTATAGTCAGATTTTAGCCATATAGTACAGGATAACTACACTACAAAGAATACACCAAAGGGAACATGAACATAGACTTTTTTTTCCTGTCGGTGAGACATTTTGCCCTAGTGGTGCTGTCTTATATGCCCCCAGTGTATGAGGAGGCTCTTGGCCCTCATATGACTGCTGAACTGTGGTGGGGGACTATTATGTAGGGACACACCACTCCAAAAAAGTGGGATGGAAGGGATAGGGGGTAGAGGGTGGGAGGGCAGGACTGGGAGGGGTGGAAAGAGGACACTATGATGGAGATGTAACCTAAAGTAATAAATAAATAATTTTTTTTAAAAAGATCAACCTCAGGGAAAATAGTCCAGAAATCATTCTGTATTTTTTAAACAATCTTTTAAAAAATGTGCTTGTCTGCCCAAAGGGTCTTTCTTGAGAAATGAAATATATATTTTTATTAAATTGGAATATATATTTATATATAGAAAATAAAAAAGGATTAACAAGGTGATAGATTTGATAAATAGACATTTTCTTTCCTAGTCTATTTCCTAGTGGTATGGTGCTGATGACTAGCTCTGGGACTGGATTAAGACTAAATGACCTTCCATGAAGTCAACGGCAGTAGCTTTCAAAATATGTTCAGACTATGCCATAGAGAAAAGCTGAGTCTCGGAATGGAATTACTAGTCTAATGCCAGATCATATACTTCCTAGTTATGAGACACAGGGAGACATATTCAACCCCTGAGCCTGTGATAAGCCATAAATACAGCTACTTCCCTGCACTTTTCTGCATAGTTAATGGATGTGTGATTTGAAATAGAGAACATAGATGTAGTGTGCCTACCATCTCCTTGAATGTTCTGATAGTGATTGTCAAGTTTATTTGTATTACAGGGAAGAGGAAAGGGCTATAGATGTGTCCTATCCTTCTCATCTTTGTTCCATGTTCACTACCAGACAAGAATCAGAAAGATATCCATAATACATCACACCTTTTCCACTTCCCCTTTATTCCTTCCCTCTGCGGGGCCTTATAGAAACATCAAAAGGTCATGCCCATTGAGCTGAATGGCCTGACTCCAGGACTTTTCACCCTAGCCAAATGGCAGATCCCCAACTGTAACATTCTTCTTGGTCACCAGCCTCCTGGTTGACCATCCTTCCACAGACTTAATTGTTGCATGCATTGCCCACTATCTAGGTACTGACAGTGTTTTTTTGTTTTTATTTTGTTTCATTTTTAAATTTTGCAAGTGCTTTGCCTGCATGTATGTTTGTGTACCATGAGCATTCAATACTACCCATGGGAGCCCAAAGAAAGCATTGGCTGTCCTGAGATGAAATGGTAAAAAGGTTATAAGCTGTCCTGTGGGTACAGGGACTCAAACCTGGGACCTCTGAGAGACCAGCTAGTGCACATAATCACTGAGCCCTCTCTTCAGTCTCTTAAGTATTGAGTTTTAGTTATTTACTTTCTTTTGTGAGACTTACACCATGAAATTGGGCAACAATTTGTGTCCTGCATTAGGATGGTGGTTCTGGTAGCAAGAGAGTGGCTTTGCCATTCTTGAGACAGCTTTTAGGATGGATAGGATTCATACCTAACATACCTCCTTTAAAATACTAATCAAACACTGAGCACCTTCAGCAAGACCCCTTGACACCCTTCGCACTATGAATTGAATTCTTCTGGTAATAGAAAACTGAACCAAAATCATATTGTCATATCAAATCCCATTATTTTTGCTCAAGTTCAATTTAAAACAAAGGTCAATTGAAAAGCAAAATGAAACAACAGCCACATGAAAAGTAGAGGAGAATTCTAAGCTGAGAAGTATTGCTGTGTTAACTTTTGAGGGCCTGGTTGTTTGCACCCAAGTTTTCATCTGTATGCAAGAATATTTGAGGGCCTGTTTCATATATTTCAGATACCCTTTAAGGTTAAGGATAAGTAGTACTCCCAGTAGACAACTCCAATCAATTCTGAGTGACTGGTTTGGTCTATCCAGTCTATCCAGAATCAATCAATGCTGGTTCAAAACAATCTAAATAGGGCTATTTTCTGATATAATTTTAAAAGATGTTCTTGCATTAATTTCACAAAGCTGCTATAACAAAGTATCAGGAGCCTGTTAGCCTACTCAATGGAATGTTTCTTATGTGATTTCTAACACACCACGTTCTGCCTGTGTGTCTCCTCCAGTCATTGTGTCTTTCCTTTTCTTACAGAATTTAGGCCTCACTCTACTCAACCCAGTCAGGTCTAATCTCAAACCATATTTTCAAAGACCCTAATTCTAAATGAAGTCATGGTCTAAGAGTCTGGGTGGGCATTGATTTTGTGAAACATATCTCAACTCAGTATTTTTCAAGAGGCTGGGGGGTGGAAACACTTGTCTGGAAGATATGTTCACTGTAGTATCTACTTTGCACCTTTAAGTGTTTATCATCTCTCCAAGAAAAAGACCTCATCTCTGTGGCTGGAAAATGCTGAGTGCAACTGTCTAATGGACACTGCATGTTGGCCCTATTCAGTGATTTCTAAGGCACTAAGAAACAATTTTCCACTGATGTGCATTGTCACTGTCTCTACTGGTATACACTCTTTCTTTGGAAATGAGAGAGATGAGAGAAAGACTCGTATCTTACTCTTTCTCAACAAGGGTATTAGATTGCTGGGCATCACTAAGAGTCCTCATTAATAGTACCACTGTAAGTGTCCCCATGAGAAACAAAGCAATGAATGACACTGCCTCACATAACATGTAATATAGAGAAGGAACTGCAGTTATTTTTCCATCAAATCTAAATATGAAATACTTCCTTCAAGAGTACATTCAGAATGGGAAAAAAGTAGTTGAATAAATTGGCAGATAATATAGCTTCCTCTAAACTCAGGGACAAGACAAGGATGTCCAATTTCACCATATCTCTTCAGTATAGTACTTGAAGATCTTGCTAGAGCAATAAGACAACTAAAGGAGATCAAGGGGATAAACATTGGAAATGAAGAAGTCAAATTATCCCTATTTGCAGATGATATGATAGTATACATAAGTGACCCCAAAAATTCCACCAGAGAACTCTTACAGCTGATAAACACCTTCAGCAAAGTGGCTGGATACAAAATTAATTCAAAAAAATCAGAAGCCCTTCTTTATACAACAAACAAATGGGCTGACAAAGAAATAAGGGAAACAACCCCCTTCACAATAGCCACAAACAACATAAAATACCTAGGGGTAACTCTAACCAAGCAACTAAAGGACCTGTACATCAAGAACTTCAAGCCCTTGAAGAAAGAAATGGAAGAGGCCTTTAGAAGATGGAAAGATCTCCCACGATCATGGATAGGTAAGATCAACATAATAAAAATGGCCATCCTACGAAAAGCAATATATAGATTCAATGCAATTCCTATCACAACACAATTTTTTATAGAAAAATCTTGGAAAGAGCTATTCTTGATTTCATATGGAACAACAAAAAACCAAGAATAGCTAAATCAATCCTGTATAATAAAAAAATATCTGGAGGTATCACCATCCCAGATTTCAACTGTACTACAGAGCAATAGTTGTAAAAACAGCATGGTATTGGTATAGAAACAGACCAGTAGATCAATGGAATCTAATTGAAGACCCAGAAATAGACCCACACACTTATGGCCACCTAATTTTTGACAAAGAAGCCAAAACAGCACAATGGAAGGACAGCGTCTTCAAGAAATGGTGCTGGTTCAACTGGATGTCCACTTGTAAAAGAATGAAATTAGACCCATACTTATCACCTTGTACAAAACTTAAGCCCAAGTGCATCAAAGACCTTAACATAAGACCTGTCACACCAGATCTACTAGGAGAAAAAGTGGGAGAAACCCTCGAACTAATTGACACAGGTGACAACTTCCTGAACAGAACACCAACAGCTCAGGACCTGAGATCAACAGTCAATAAATGGGACCTCATGAAACTGAAAAGCTGCTGTAAGGCAAAAGACACTGTCATTCAAACAAAATGGCAGCCTACAGACTGGGAGAAAATCTTCACCAACCCCACATCTGATAGAGGGCTATTATCTAAAATCTACAAAGAACTCAAGAAACTAAATGCCAAGAAACCAAATAATCCAATCAAAAAATGGGAGACGGAGCTAAATAGAGAATTCACAAAGGAGGAATCCCTAATGGCTGAGAGACACTCGAAGAAATGCTCAACGTCCTTAATCATCAGAGAAATGCAACTCAAGACGACTCTGAGATTCCATCTCACACCTGTCAGAATGGCTAAGATCAAAAGCTCAAATGACAGCACATGCTGGCGAGGGTGTGGAGAAAGGGGTACCCTACTCCATTGCTGGTGGGAATGCAGGCTTGTGCAACCACTATGGAGGTCAGTCTGGCGATATCTTAGAAAACTTGGAATACCTTTGCCTCAGGACCAAGCCATACCACTTCTGGGTATACACCCAAATGCCTCTTCATGGAATCATAAGGAAGTTTCCTCATCTATGTTTATAGCAGTCTTATTTGTAATAGCTAGAAACTGGAAACAACCTAGATGTCCCTCAACCGAAGAATGGGTTAAAAAGCTGTGGTACATCTATACAATGAAATACTATTCAGCTGTCAGGAACAATGAAATTATGCAATTTGCAGCCAAATGGATGGAACTAGAAAACCTCATCCTGAGTGAGCTAACCCAGACTCAGAAAGACACATATGGCATCTATTCACTTATAGTAGGATTTTAGCTATATAGTAGAAGGTATCGATACTACAACTAACACACCAAAGGGAACTTGGACATAGACTTTTTATTTTTAATTTTTATTTTTTATATATTTTTTTCTATTTTTTAGTCTTTTTTATCTATTTGTCTACTTATTGGTTTGCTTGTTTAGTAGTTCTCTCTCCTGGGCAATGAGACACTTTTCACTGTTGGTACTGCTTCATAGACCCCCAATGAATGAGGAGGCTCTTGACGACTGAAGATCGATGCGGTAATATATGGAGAGAAAATGGGAACTGTCCAGGCAGCTACTGGTATGTTATTTCTTAGTTTGGGAAGCTGCAGGCCCTGTACTTCCTATAAAATCAGATATATTTATCCCTCTCAGGTCTCTGAGGTGGTTGAAGAACAGATAGCTAGAGTCTCATAATTAAATTTTGAGTTGTTTAGGAGTCAAGAGAGTGTTATAGATCTAAGAAGATGCTTTTAAAATTGTGTTGCAAGTTAGTATGAATGTTGAGTCAGATATAGAACTTTAAACTCATGGAGATGGTTAGATAGTAGAATGTTAAAGTCACATACCAAATACATATGGACTGGACATTGGGAATGTATGCTAAGCCATATAACCCTCATAACTGTGGCCTAATTACCTCTGTTGTTTTGTATTGTATTTATTATTATAAGAGAAAGAGCCATTTGTTGGACTGAAAGGGAAAATTGTAGGGGGAATTAAGATATACCTTAAACTTAAAAGAAAAAAAAAAGGGAAGAGGATGGGGGATGAGGGTGGGAGGGTGGAACTGGAGGGGGGGAATAGGGAGGGGACTGCGATTGAGATGTAACTTGAAGAAATAAAAAATAAAGGAAAAAAAAGATTCAATTTTTGAATTCAATTGGACAAGACTTAGCCAAGCAGCTTCGATGGGCTTAGCCCTCATAAGGTTGAGAACTGTCTGTCTATGTGAGGGATGTACATGGTATTAATCTGGCCTATTAAGTGTGCCAATGCTGAACCTCCTCACATCCTATAATTCCACATCCTTGAAGCTTACCAGCATATTCCAAATCTGAAGGTATTAGAAATCACATGTGTGCCAATGAGAAAATAGTAGTAATGATAACTGTCATTATTTATTGAGCATATGCTACACTTCGGTCACTGTGATTTATATTCAACAGCCACTCTTACATTCAACTTGTTAATCAAGAATTTCTGCATTGGTGTTTTAAGTGAGGAAACTTAAGGTTACAAGGGCTTGTTTTTCTATTATGCAGCGCCAACCCTGGCCCAAGGGTGGATCCACTGCCCACTAAATATTGATCAACAAGATACTGGCTGTCCTCTGCTCAGGACTGTGAGTTAAACAACACCCAGTGCAACACTCACATCATTTGTTAACTTTGCTATTTCCTTTTTAAATAGTCAAAGCAAATTACTCAAGTTCTCTAAGCTTTGTTTCTTCATTTTCCAACAGAAACACTTTTATCTTTAGGATGCTACACAGAAGTAGTCTACGAAGAAGAACTCTGCCAGATCAAGTTATTCTCTTTGGAATTATTCTATGACTGGAGTGCTCTTCAGTGGCATTTCTGTCCACACCTTCATCTTCTCTCCCCTGAATCTTACCAGTGTGAGCAGGGGGCATGTTATGGGGTGTTGGAAAAAGGAGAGGAGAGACTTAGGACCACAAGTAATCTTCAGTGATAGCAATCACACCATTACTATATCAATTATTATTCTGCGCTACTTGCATTTCTGGAGGATAATCTAGAATCATAGCTATAACTGTGGGACCAGAAAGGGAAACTTGCTGGAGATAGACGGAAAGGTCCCAAGATCTGACTAGAGAGAGTCTTTCTTTTTTTTTCTTTTCTTTTTTTTTAATACTTTATTTTTTTTTCTTCATGTTACATCTCAGTCACTAACCCCTCCCTATTCCCCCTTCCTATCCCACCCTTCCACCCTCTTCCCCGCAGAAGTTTCCCCTTTCAGTCCAACAGATGGTTCCTTCTCTTATAACAGTAAGTATTATACAAAACAACAGATATAAATATGACACATTTATGAGAGTTAAATGGCCCAGTATACCTTCCCAATGTCCAGTTTATACATATTTGGCCCCTGACTTTAACATTCTACTATCTAACCATCTCCATGAGTTTAAAGGTCTATATCTGACTCAACATTCATATTAACTTGCAACACACTTTTAAGAGTATCTTCTTAGATCTATAACACCCTCTTGATTCCTAAACAATTCAAAATTCAACTATGAGACTCTAGCTGTCTATTCTTCAACCACCTCAGAGACCTGAGAGGGATAAATATATCTGCTTATATAGGAAGTGCAGGGCCTGCAGCTTCCAAAACTAAGAAAGGACATACCAATGACTGCCTGGACAGTTCCCATTTTCTCTCCATACATTCCTGCATCAGTCTTCAGCCTTTGGGTCCTGTTTCTCTGACAGACATTTGTTGTAGAGCAGGGATTATGAAGGACTTACCTACCCTGTCTTGGCAGAGTTAGGCTGTCGACTTCCCTGCTACCAAGTTTTGTCCTTTTTGGACAGCAGTCTGTCTGCAGTTGGTGCAAGGGGTTTTTTCATGCCAAGAGATAGGCTTACCACTAATTCAACCATCTTACAGTGGAGGTTCTTTGATGCTTATCTTCTACTTGGAGTAGAATAGGGGGTGCTGTCAGGCGCTGATATGTCTTGATATCAAAAAAAAAAGAAAATCTTAATTTAAGATAACATCTTTGAATGCCATATTCTGCAGATCTCTTGGGGTTTTTGAAGATGCCCTATCCATCTCTTGTATTTAGATAAGCAAATATTGCTTGTCTCTTAGCAACTTGATTACTGGGTTGTTTAGAGAATATCTGTGATAGACTGTAATAGTAGCTAACAAAGTGACATGTTTGCATGACTAGGAGTTTGTTTTATTTAACTATCCTAGACCGTTTTAGACGGTTGGTATCAAGAGGCCAGAGCTTCACATTTTATTTTTAAGTATCTCTAGGTATGATACCATTAGGAAGCGTTACCTTTAATTTTGTATCAATATACAAAGATCTATTCAATTGTGGTTAAGTATACTCTTAATTATGTATCAATATACAAAGATCAATGCCTATGTAGCCCAATACAATCTTAATATTACGTCCATATACAAGGGTCAATACCATTGTGTCCAACTATAATCTTAATTTTGTATCAATATTCAAAGATCAATACCGATGTAATCCAATACGATCTTATTTTTGCACAATAAACAATGGTCAATACCACTTTAGCCAATAAACTAATTTTGTATCAATATACAAAGGTATAAGGGCATATTCAATAATCTGCCCCTTCTTATTGGACCTTCCTGTGCCATGTCTATATCTCATTTTTCTCAAGCCTATGCACTCCTACATAGGAGAGGAAGAAGGATACAGAAAAGGAAAAGTAGGAATTCCCTGGGGCTAACCTCCAAAACCCATTAAACAGGACCATTTATCAGCTTGTAATCTCTTCCCTTAAATATCAGAGTTTTCAGTTATCCTTCAAATAACCAAAAAGAAGGGCAGAGAAACACCTTCCCCACCCTCTGGGCATGGGACGTCGCTCTCTTAAAGTGACTTCCTGCTGATTTGGGTCATAGTAGACCTGTTTGGGGCCCGAAACCAAATGGAAAAAATGGTTAAAAATGTTAGTACACTCCTTTTATGTTCAGTCCTTCTGTTCTCAGCTGTTTAGATGACCTAAGGGGTTTGTAGGCAGAAGCTGATCTTGCAGGCTTTAGTGAGGTTCCGGCCGGGGCATTGTGTAGAGCTGAATGGTCCCAGTGACATTGGATTGCCGTGGTGGTTGCAGGCCCCCGATGGAGACAGCTATTGAGGAAGTCTGCCAGGCAGAATCAACTGGGTCACTAGTCCTCCTTGGTGCCTGATTCTGCTCTCTGCTGAGGTTTCCGCTGTCCAGCCGTCCCCGGGCTCCCCTAATGGATGCTTCAGTTCTCCTGGAAAGATAAGAACAGAGCCCTGCCCCAATCCCAACCCTGGGACAATTGCCCTCTTTTTTTTTTTTTTTTTTTTTGATCTGTGGTGAGAGACTGTTAGGCAGGGACACTCCACCCCAGAGGAACAAGACGGAAGGGTCAGGGGGTAGAGCATGGGAGGGTGGGGCTGGGAAGCGGGAAAAGAGGACAATATGATAAGGATGTAACCTGAAGATACAAACAAATAAATTTATTAACTAAAAAAAAAAAAAGGCAGAGGGCAGGGCTGAAGCACTGTGAATGGAATAGAGGATACAGCCATTCGGCCTGGTTTTGCAGACCTCCAGGTGTAGAGAAGACGTGGAGCTAAGGTAAAATACAAGAGAATTGTGGTGTTGGCCCATGCCTTTGACTTCAGTGGAGACGGGGGGTGGGGGGGGGAGGACCATAGAGTTGGTGGTCTTATGTATTCTGGAGTCATACGGAGCGGGATGGTGAGGGTGCATACTCTTGGTCCCACCATTCAAGAAGAGTACACCCTTGGTCCCAGCTCCCAGCACACTGGAGACAGAAACGGGCAGATCCCAGAGCTCAGGGTCAGCCTGATGCAGGGCAAACTCTAAATAGAGAAAGACTTCGATCCAGGAGTGGTGGAACACATCTTTGATCCCTTCAGATGGGAACCACAGGTCTCTGATCCCAATAATTAGAGTTCAGAGACACACACATGGGATTTGGAGGGACCTAGGTTTGGAGGCTACTTACAAAAGGCCTTCTCGATGCAGGCAGATTGTCCTTTGGGATCTCAAAATATATATACTGGAGCTGGTTTAGCTCCAAGGTGACAGAATGATTTCTTCTTTAACCCGGATTGAAAGATAACACTTTGTATGTTGTCAGAAGGCCAAATTTGCTTCAGGAGAAGTACTACCTAGCCCCCCCGCCAAAAAAAAAGAGAAAGTCTTTCTTAACACACAAATGAAGATTTCACG
>CAJQZJ010008952.1:8692495-8716804 GCA_907164525.1 Lophiomys imhausi
AGCCCTGTGGCGAGAAGCCTAGTGAGAAACCAGAAATCGGGACCATAGCTGTATTCTGGAAAATCCAGACATATGAGGTGTGGAGCCAGACCCTGTCAGCCTCCGTGACAACAAACAAAGCCCACAGAATCTGTGCCTGGGCAAACAGGTCCATACCATCAGAACCAATACAGGCTAATAACTCAGAGTGCAACATAGAGAAGTAAGTCTGAATTGGGAGCAGTGAAACAATCCTGGTCCATTACTCACAACCTGGGAATAGGCTGCACCAGCTCACAGTGCCTCAGGCGATTAAAACCACAGTGACCCTGAAATACCCCTGTAAGCAATGACAGATAGCCAAGAAACTCGTCCCCTGCACCAAATCATCCACTGTGGTTCCAAGCACAGAAAACAGACAGCTAAACGCATCCAATGGCCAAAGGTCAAAAAAAAAATAGAAATCAAGGAAATATGACTCCAACAAAGCAGAATTATCCTACCTCATCCAATTCGGATGACCACACACCAACAGAAACACATGAAAATAATGACAATTCTGCACTATGGAAAGTGATAGAGTCCCTGCAAGAAGAACTTAAATCTATGAAGGAATTCAAAGAAGCCACAATTCTACAAGTCAAAACAACGAACAACACCATTAAAGAGCTCCAAGCCAAGGTGACAGAGCTTGAACAGGAAAAGGAAAAAGCAATGAAAGATTTTCATACAAAAACAAGCAAGCTGGAGAAGGAAATGTACAAAACGAACAAAACCATACAAGACATGAAAATAGAAATAGAAACAATAAAGAAAACACAGTCAGAGTTAAAAGAGGAAGTGGAGAACCAAGGGAAGACAACAAGAACTACGGATGTGAGTGTCAACAATAGGATGCAAGAGATGGAAGACAGGATCTCAGACATGGAAGATTCAGTGGAAGAAATCAGTACAACGTCCAAAGAAAATGAGAAGGCTAAAAAAATCTCTCACCCACAACATCCAAGAAATCAAGGACTCAATGAAAAGATGGAACCTAAGAATTACAGGTATAGAGGAAAGACTCCTGACTCCAAGGTCCAGGAAATATCTTCAACAAAATCATAGAGGAAAACTTCCCAAACCTGAAAAAAGAGATGCCAATAAAAATCCAAGAGGCCTACAGAACACCAAACAGATTAGATCAGAAAAGAAACTCCTCTCGCCACATAATAATTGAAACACCAAATATACAGAACAAAGAAAGAATATTAAAAGCTGTAAGAGAAAAAGGTCAAGTCACATACAATGGCAGACCCATCAGAATTACACCTGACTTCTCCTCAGAAACGTTAAAAGCTAGAAGGGCTTGGTCAGATATACTACAAGTCCTGAGAGATCATAGGTGCCCAGCCAGACTACTTTACCCAACAAAACTCTCTATCAATATAGATGGAGAAAATAAGATATTCCATGACAAAATCAAATTTAAACAATATCTACCCACAAACCCAACCCTACAGAAAATCCTAGAAGGAAAATCCCAATCCAGAAGAAAACTCCACCCAAGAAAACAAAGGGAATAGAAAACCCCTCAGCAACTAAACCAAAAGAGGCACAGGACCACCACCTATACCAAACTAATGGGAAATAAAAACCCCAGGTTACTAATATCCATCAACATCAATGGACTCAACTCCCCAATAAAAAGACATAGGTTTACAGAGTGGATCCGCAAGCAAGACCCTTCCTTATGCTGTATACAAGAGACACATCTAACTACGAAACATAGACACTGCCTCAGAGTAAAGGGCTGGAAAAAGGTTTTCCAAGCAAATGGACCCAGGAAGCAAGCTGGAGTAGCCATCCTAATATCAAACAAAACAGACTTCCAACTGAGGTTAATGAAGAAAGACAAAGAAGGGCACTATATACTCATTAAAGGGAATATTCATCAAGAGGAAATCTCAGTACTGAACATCTATGCCCCAAATACAAAGGCACCTACTTTCATAAAAGATACACTTCTAAATCTTAAAGCGCACGTCGATCACAACACATTAGTAGTGGGAGACTTCAACACCCCACTCACAACAATGGACAGATCATCAAGACAGAAGACAAATAGAGAAATATTGAGTCTAACAGAGATCATGAAACAAATGGACCTAACAGATATCTACAGAACGTTTCACCCAAACACAAAGGAATACACCTTTTTCTCAGCACCCCACGGAACCTTCTCCAAAATCGACCACATAGCTGGTCACAAGGATAGTCTCAATAGATACAAGAAAATTGAAATAACACCTTGTATCTTATCAGACCACCACGGAATAAAGCTGGTCTTCAACAGCAAGAGAATCAACAGAAAGCCTACACACACATGGAAATTGAACAGCTCCTTACTGGATGACCACTGGGTCAGGGAAGAAATAAAGAAGGAAATCAAAGACTTCTTAAAATCCAACGACAATGAAGACACAACATACCCAAACCTATGGGATACATTGAAAGCTGTGCTACGAGGAAAGTTCATAGCACTAAGTACTTTCAAAAAGAAAATTGTGACAGCTCATATTAGTGAACTAACAGCTAAACTGGGTGAATTGGAAAAAAAAGAAACAAACACTCCCAAGAAGAGCAGAAGGCAGGAAATCATCAAACTTAGGGCTGAAATCAACAACTTAGAATCAAAAAGAACTATACAAAGAATCAATGAAACCAAGAGTTGGTTCTTTGAGAAAATCAACAAAATAGACAGACCCCTAGCCAAATTAACTAAAAGGCAAAGGGAAAGAAGACAAATCAACAAAATCAGAAATGAAAAGGGAGAAATAACAACAGACATTGAGGAGATCCACAAAATATTCAGGCATTACTTTAAAAATCTATATTCCACTAAATTTGAAAACCTAAGCGAAATGGACAATTTCTTCGATAAATTCCACCTACCTAAACTAAATTAAAATCAGATTAACAGCTTAAACAGCCCAATAACACCCAAGGAAATAGAAACAGTCATTAATAATCTCCCAACCAAAAAAAGCCCAGGGCCAGATGGCTTTAGCACGGAATTCTACTGGACCTTCAAAGAGGAACTAACACCATTACTTGTCAAACTCTTCCACCACATAGAAACAGAAAGATTACTGCCAAACTCATTCTATGAGGCCACTGTCATTCTGATTCCCAAACCACACAAAGACCCAACAAAGAAAGAGAACTTCAGACCAATCTCCCTCATGAACATAGATGCAAAAATACTTAATAAAATACTAGCAAACTGAATTCAAGAACACATGAAAAGTATCATACACCATGATCAAGTAGGCTTCATCCCTGGAATGCAGGGACGGTTCAATATACGAAAGTCTATCAATGTAATTCACCACATAAACAAGATGAAAGAAAAAAACCACATGATAATCTCGCTAGATGCAGAAAAAGCATTTGACAAAATCCAACACCCCTTCATGCTAAAAGTTCTGGAGAGAACGGGCATACAAGGACCATACCTAGAAATAATAAAGGCAATATACAGCAAGCCAGTAGCCAACATCAAATTAAATGGAGAGAAGCTTGAAGCATTTCCTCTAAACTCAGGGACAAGACAAGGATGTCCACTTTCACCATATCTCTTCAATATAGTACTTGAAGTCCTTGCTAGAGCAATAAGACAACTAAAGGAGATCAAAGAGATAAAAATTGGAAATGAAAAAGTCAAATTATCCCTATTCGCAGATGATATGTTAGTATACATAAGCGACCCCAAAAACTCCACCAAAGAACTCTTACAGCCGATTAACAATTTCAGCAAAGTGGCTGGATACAAAATTAACTCAAAAAAAATCAGAAGCCCTTCTTTATACAACAAACAAATATACCGAGAAAGAAATAAGGGAAACAACCCCCTTCACAATAGCCACAAACAACATAAAATACCTGGGGGTAACTCTAACCAAGCATGTAAAGGACCTACGTAACAAGAACTTCAAGCCCCTGAAGAAAGAAATGGAAGAGGCCTTTAGAAGATGGAAAGATCTCCCATGCTCGTGGATAGGTAAGATCAACATAATAAAAATGGCTGTCCTACCAAAAGCAATATATAGATTTAATGCAATTCCTATCAAAATACCAACACAATTCTTTATAGACCTGGAAAAAAGCTAGTCTCAACTTCATAGGGAACAACAAAAAGCCCAGAATAGCTAAATCAATCCTGTACAATGAAAAAACATCTGGAGGTATCACCATCCCAGATTTCAAGCTGTACTACAGAGCAATAATAATAAAAACAGCATGGTACTGGTATAGAAACAGACCAGTGGATCAATGGAATCGAATTGAAGACCCAAACATGGATCCACACACCTATGGCCAACTAATCTTTGACAAAGAAGCAAAAAACACACAATGGAAGAAGGACAGCATCTTCAACATATGGTGCTGGTCCAACTGGATGTCCACTTGCAAAAGAATGAAATTAGACCCATACCTATCACCTTGTACAAAACTAAATTCCAAGTGGATCAAAGACCTTAACATAAGGCCGGCCACACTAAAGATACTAGAAGAAAAAGTAGGAGAAACCCTCGAACTCATTGGCACAGGTGACAACTTCCTGAACAGAACACCAACAGCTCAGAACCTGAGATCAACAATCAATAAATGGGACCTCATGAAACTGAAAATCTTCTGTAAAGCAAAGGACACTGTCATTCGAACAAAATGGCAACCAACAGACTGGGAGAAAATCTTCACCAACCCCATATCTGATAGAGGGCTATTATCTAAAATCTACAAAGAACTCAAGAAACTAAATGTCAAGAAACCAAATAATCCAATCAAAAAATGGGAGATGGAGCTAAATAGAGAATTCACAAAGGAGGAATCCCTAAGGGCTGAGAGACACCTGAAGAAATGTTCAACATCCTTAATCATCAGAGAAATGCAACTCAAGACGACCCTGAGATTCCACCTAACACCTGTTAGAATGGCTAAGATAAAGAGCTCAAATGATAGCGCATGCTGGCGAGGGTGTGGAGAAAGGGGAACCCTACTCCATTGCTGGTGGGAGTTCAGGCTTGTGCAACCACTATGGAGGTCTGTCTGGCGATATCTTAGAAATCTAGGAATAACCTTGCCTCAGGATCCAGCCATACCACTTCTGGGTATACACCCAAAGGACTTCTCACGGAGACATAGGGAAGTCTCCTCATCTATGTTCATAGCAGCCTTATTTGTAATAGCTAGAAATTGGAAACAACCGAGTTGTCCCTCAACTGAAGAATGGATTAAAAAATTGTGGTACATTTATACAATGGAATATTACTCAGCTATCAGAAACAATGAAACCATGCAATTTGCAACCAAATGGATGGATCTAGAGGAGCTCATCCTGAGTGAGCTAACCCAGTCTCAGAAGGATGTACATGGCATCTATTCACTTATAGTAGGATTTTAACTATATCATACAGGATATCTGTACTACAACCAACACATCAAAAGGAACAAGGATATAATTTTTTTTATCTTTTTCTTTTTCCTTCTTTTTTTTCTTTTTTCTTTTTCCTTTTCCCTTCTCTTTTTCCTATCTTTTTTTGTTGATATTCTATGTTTTTGTGGGTTTGTGTGTTTGTTGGTCTTTTTTTTTTAGTATTCCCCCAGTAGCAATGAGACACCATTCACTGGCAGTACTGCCTCGTAGGCCCCCGGTGAATGAAGAGGCTCTTGGCCTTCATATGACTCCTGATCTGTAGTGAGAGAATGTTAGGCAGGGACACTCCACCCCAGAGGAACAAGACGGAAGGGTCAGAGGGTAGAGCATGGGAGGGTGGGGCTGGGAAGCGGGAAAAGAGGACAATATGATAAGGATGTAACCTGAAGCAACAAACAAATAAATTTATTAACTTAAAAAAAAAAAAGCAGGGGGCAGGGCTGAAACACTGTGAATGGAACAGAGGATACAGCCATTCGGCCTGGTTTTGCAGACCTCCAGGTGTAGAGAAGACGTGGAGCTAAGGTAAAATACAAGAGAATTGTGGTATTGGCCCATGCCTTTGACTTCAGCGGAGACGGGGTTGGGGGGGAAGCACCGCAGAGTTGGTGGTCTTATGTATTCTGGAGTCATACGGAGCAGGGTGGTGAGGGTGCATACTCTTGGTCCCACCATTCAAGAAGAGTACACCCTTGGTCCCAGCTCCCAGCACACTGGAGACAGAAACGAGCAGATCCCAGAGCTCAGGGTCAGCCTGATGCAGGGCAAACTCTAAATAGAGAAAGTCTTCGATCCAGGAGTGGTGGAACACACCTTTGATCCCTTCATATGGGAAACACAGATCCCTGATCCCAATAATTAGAGTTCAGAGACACACACATGGGATTTGGAGGGACCTAGGTTTGGAGGCTACTTACAAAAGGCCTTCTCGATGCAGGCGGATTGTCCTTTGGGATCTCAAAATATATCCACTAGAGCTGGTTTAGCTCCAAGGTGACAGAATGATTTCTTCTTTAACCCGGATTGAAAGATAACGCTTTGTATGTTGTCAGAAGGCCAAATTTGCTTCAGGAGAAGTACTACCTAGCCCACCCCATCTCCCCCCCCCCAAAAAAAAAGAGGGCAATTGTCCTAGGTTTGTGATTGGGGCAGGGCTCTGTTCTTATTGTTCCAGGAGAATCGAAGCGTCCATTAGGGGAGCCCGGGGACGGCTGGACAGCGGAATCCTCAGCAGAGAGCAGAATCAGGCACCAAGGAGGATGAGTGACCCAGTTGATTCTGCCTGGCAGAGTTCCTCAATAGCTGCCTCCATCGGGGGCCTGCAACCACCACAGCAATCCAATGTCACTGGGACCGCTCAGCTCTACACAATGCCCCGGCAGGAACCTCAGTGAAGCCTGCAAGATCAGCTTCTGCCTACAAACCCCTTAGGTCAACTAAACAGCTGAGAACAGAAGGACTGAACATAAAAGGAGTGTACTAACATTTTTAATCATTTTTCCCATTTGGGTTGGGACCCCAAACAGGTCTACTACGACCCAAATCAGCAGGAAGTCACTTTAAGAGAGTGATGTCCCATGCCCAGAGGGTGGGGAAGGTGTTTCTCCACCCTTCTTTTTGGCTATTTGAAGGATAACTGAAAACTCTGTTATGTAGGGGAAGAGACTACAAGCTGATAAATGGTCCTGTCTTAATGGGTTTTGGAGGTTAGCCCCAGGGAATTCTTACTTTTCCTTTTCTGTATCCTTCTTCCTCTCCTATGTAGGAGTGCATGGGCTTGAGAAAAATGAGATATAGACATAGCACAGGAAAGTCCAAGAAGAAGGGGCAGATTATTGAATATGCCCTATACCTTTGTATATTGATACAAAATTAGTAGTTTATTTGGCTAAAGTGGTATTGACCATTGTTTATTGTGCAAAAATAAGATTGTATTGGATTACATCAGTATTGATCTTTGTATATTGATACAAAATTAAGATTATAGTTGGCCACAATGGTATTGAACCTTGCATATGGACGTAATAGTAAGATTATATTGGGCTACATAGGCATTGATCTTGGTATATTGATACATAATTAAGAGTATATTTAACCACAATTGAATAGATCTTTGTATATTGATACAAATTTAAAGGTAATGCTTCCTAATGGTATCATACCTAGAGATACTTAAAAATAAAATGTGAAGCTCTGACCTCTTGATACCAACCGTCTAAAACGGTCTAGGATAGTTAAAACAAACTCCTAGTCATGCAAACATGTCACTTTGTTAGTTACTATGACAGTCTATCACAGATATTCTCTAAACTACCCAGTAATCAAGTTGCTAAGAGACATGCAACATTTGCTTATCTAAATACAAGAGACGGATAGGGCATCTTCAAAAACCCCAAGAGATCTGCAGAATATGGCATTCAAAGATGTTATCTTAAATCAAATTTTTTTTTATATCGAGACATCTCAGCTCCTGATAGCACCCCTTATTCTACTCCAAGTAGAAGATAAGCATCGAAGAACCTCCACTGTAAGATGGTTGAATTAATGGCAAGCCTTTTTCTTGGCATGAAAAAACCCCTTGCACCAACTGCAGACAGACTGCTGTCCAAAAAGGACAAAACTTGGTAGCAGGGAAGTTGACAGCCTAACTCTGCCAAGACAGGGTAGGTAAGTCCTTCATAATCCCTGCTCTACAACAAATGTCTGTCAGAGAAACAGGACCCAAAGGCTGAAGATTGATGCTGGAATGTATGGAGAGAAAATGGGAACTGTCCAGACAGTCATTGGTATGTTCTTTCTTAGTTTTGGAAGCTGCAGGCCCTGCACTTCCTATATAAGCAAATATATTTATCCCTCTCAGGTCTCTGAGGTGGTTGAAGAATAGACAGCTAGAGTCTCATAGTTAAATTTTGAACTGTTTAGGAATCAAGAGGGTGTTATAGATCTAAGAAGATACTCTTAAAAGTGTGTTGCAAGATAGTATGAATATTGAGTCACATATAGACCTTTAAGCTCATGGAGATGGTTAGATAGTAGAATGTTAAAGTCAGGGGCCAAATAAAGTCAATGTCCAAATAAACTGGACATTGGGAAGGTATACTGGGCCATTTAACTCTCATAAATGTTGCATATTTATATCTATTGTTTTGTATAATACTTACTGTTATAAGAGAAGGAACCATCTGTTGGACTGAAAGGGGAAACTTCTGCGGGGAAGAGGGTGGAAGGGCGGGATAGGAAGGGGGAATAGGGAGGGGTTTGTTACTGAGATGTAACTTGAAGAAAAAAAAATAAAGTATTAAAAAAAATAAGGAATGATATTGATATATATGGCATTAAGAAGAGAAGAGCTTTAAGAACAGGTTTCCTCAGAATGCTCCTGTAGCACTTGAATGGGTGGAAATAGAGGTGAAACTGCAATTTAATTATCAATTGTATTTATTAATATGTATAAACTTCAAGATTAGGCCAGCCTAGCAGCTTGCTAGGGTGAGGGCCAGTAGGCCTGACCTACCATAATTGGCAGCCTGACTTGTCCTGAGGAAAAAGCCCTAGACTAAGGGTGGCCTTCAACATGTGCAACCTAAACTCTGTTAATTAATATCTTTATTAATAATGGTAAGTTGTTATATTAGGCTGGTGGTGTAGCCGGTGGCCTGGCAGAAGATCGGCAGGCCTGACTTGCCTTAAAAACCTATATGCCTGGAGGGACAGCCTGGTAATGTGATCTGGCAGTGAAGTTGGCAGGACAGCTGCAAGATACTTATTAATAACAATAAACTATTATATTAGACCAGCAGAATTGCTGGCAGCCTGGAGAAGCAGTCACCAGGCTTCAGCAGGAGGCCAGTGGGCCTGGATTGCTTTCACTGTCAACCTATAGGCTGCTGTAGCCCTTTCCCTAATAATTAAATACACCAAGACCTTTTATTGTTTCAACACTTAGCCCTTAGCTGGGTAGACTCTCAACTAGCTATTGGACATTAACCAGGACCACCTAATCCCAAACTGCCATGTGGCCTGTTGTTACCTTCCAGAACTCTCAAACACATCTGTCTGCTTTGGTGTCTCCTGGAAGAAAGAGCAATTCCTCTGTGTAAAACATACAGTTCCTGTTTCCATCCCAGGAAGTCCCACCTTCCTATACTCTTTCTGCCCAGCTAATTGGCCTTCAGCAACTTTTACTAACCAATCAATATAATGCCTCAGAACATGTGGTAACCAGATCTCAGCATTGGTATCAGTCCTTTAGAACCAAAGTATTAGATCTTCCTCCTACAGAGAGGTGTGGGGAAAGAAGTAGGGAGCAGAGATCAGAAGTGTGCAAATGTGCAAGTCATAGCTAGATAGTGAGTCAGCATTGCACCCTCCAACCATTGCATTAGAGAGGCAGTGAGTTCCCAAAGACTGTATCTCCAACACCTTTGCAGTTACCCTATGATACAGTGAGCTCAACTCACAGCTCAGCAAATATGGTTCAGAGTTCCTACTTCACCATCTTTTTTTTTTTTTTTTTTTTCGAGACAGGTTTTCTCTGTTTAACAGCTCTGGCTGTCCTGGAATCGCTTTGTAGACCAGGCTGGCCTCGAACTCGCAAAGATCCGCCTGCCTCTGCCTCCCAAGTGCTGGGATTAAAGGCGTGCGCCACCACCACCCGGCTTCTACTTCACCATCTTAATGCTTTGTGAGTTTTAGAAATTTATTTTATCTCCCCAAGTTTTAGCAAACACATCTTAAGAATGGGCGTGACATAGACATTCTTCCTAAGATTTTTGTCATCATCAGTTTTGAAAGATGGCTAGCATCACAGAGCGAGCACTCAACAAAAGACAACGATGAAAACTTTCATGATAAATCAGATGAGACTTTTTCTCTGCTCCTAGGCCCTGAGTCCTATTGCTTATGGCATTTTACTTGGATTATGATATTATGATCCTTCTAGTTAGACTTCCAACTTCAAACTTTCTTCTAACACAATCCATTCTCAGTGGCAATCTCTCTAAAACATACTTTAATGCTTAAAATTTATTAGCTTTCCATTGGCTAAAAGATAAATTTTAGTATAAAGTTTGTCTCATAGTATGGTAAAGTCATTTGAGAACCTTAGAGATCTCATAACATCCCCCATATTCACCTACTTTCAATTTCCTACTTGCTACCCCCAGGGGAACCAATCTTCCCTATTCCCACCCTTCGCTCAAAGAACCCAGAAATATATTGCTGTCCTTTAAGTTAATGGAAATTCTACTTTTACAAGAGATAGTTTCAAATATTTCTTCAATTAATATGTCTTCAAGCTCAACTGTCACCTCCTTTCTTCATCCACCACTCATTTTCACTATACATTTGCTGTGTCAAAGCCATGAGGGCTAATCACAAGAAGATAAAAATTGATCATCATGCATGGCATTGGAGATGTTAAGTCCAATGGGAGATAGGAGATGATGGTGATTTATTAAATGCCATGTAGAAAGCATATGGATAAATTATGAAGCTGGAGCCAAAAAGATAAAGAAAGGGGGGAAAAACTTTTCCTACACTGCTATGGAAGCTCATTCCTTTCCCATAGCATCTTGTAAAATCTTCAGGTGTGTGTCTTTGTGGGGGGGGACTGGCCCAATGTAGAAAATATAAGTAGATGTCCATTGTAAATGTCCATTGTCTTATTCAGTGGCTGTCCACTATGTCTTTTGGAACAACGTATTTCATTGAACCCAATATATATCACTCATTGATTATCTAGACTAACTGACTTGTTAGGAATTCTGAGGAACGGCCCTATCAAATCTATCAATTGGGCTCATAGACATGCACATTCTTGACTTTTTTTACAAGGGTGATGATGATCCAAACTCAGGTCCTCATGTTTTCACAGAAGCTATTTTATCAATAAAGCCATCTCCCTGGTCCATTTTGTAAACTCTTTTGTCACTTGTCTGGTTACTGTGACTATACACATTTTTTACAGATGAGGAGTTTCAGAGATCATCCTTCTCTATGGTGATAGCTCAAGACCCAAGACTAAACTGGTGTAAAAGAGTGAAGAATATTCTGTTAGCAGTAGTCAAAGAGAAAAAATAGCATTAGAGCTGATGCTTGCCTACAGTAAACCTCCACATCGACATAAAAGCTGTCACAGTTGAATTAACAAATTTATCAAACTGAGCTGACGTCAAAGATAGAAGCACTTTATTTTGTTTCCAGGGGCAAATCTGTTATTTTCACCATTAAGGAAGGAGACTGACCTACATTTCGACTTTGATCTCTTCACTCCACATTTGACCAGGCCAGAGATAAAACCATCTGTCTGTGCACATCTGCGTCTTGTGACAGCAGGTTTCTGAGAAGCACCAGAGAGATACACTTTACAAACAGTACAGCAAAAGTCAAGCCTTCAGGAGCCTCACTCATCAAGCTAATAAGCTTTCAGTGAAATGTTGCCAAGACTTACTAAAATCAAAGAAAAACAAGTATAAAATTACTTTGGTCAATGCCTTTATAGATAATCATAACTGTACAATGACTCACAATGTATAGTGTATTTCCACATGATAATTTTGGTCAAGCTTCACAAATTTACCATGTACTCATCCCATTTCACAGGAAGGAATTGGGTTGGTGAGAGGCCAGGCTCTTTCTGTAATGTGGATACATGCTATATTCCTGAACTCCAGGGATATACAATATCACCCAAGATGTGGTCAATGCTGTACTGCAACTCCAAGAACCAGTTTTATTTCCAATTCTGTGTGCCCTGACAAACCATCATAGATAGTAGGGATGCTGAGATTAAAAGGCTTCATGTAAATGGAGAGAACAGATTTCCCAGGCAAAAGAATGAGGACCCAGAAGTGAGCAATAGTCAATCAAGGCCTGAGTCTAACTAGCGAGGTACTCTCTTCACCTGTGTTTACGGCTGCTCACCTCAGGACACAGTGAGCTCCCAGTTACCAAGGTGCCAGAAAGACTAGGGGCATCTATCTGGATAGCTGTAGCAGGCAATAAAGTCAGTGAGCCTAGACCAACGACTCCTTGCAGACTCTCTTGTCTAGTGGGATCCAGAGGTCCATTGCTGTATCTTTCTATATAAGGTGCATATTTGCTTCTCCTTCCCTGGGCCTGTCAGAGCAGCTGTCTTCAAATTTCAGAAATTGATGAGGGTATGGGTCAGTTGGTAGAATAATTATATACCATGCATAAGATGCTGAGTGTGAGCCTCAGGATTCCATGAACTTGACATTGTAGTACACATTTGTACCTCACCACTTGAGAACAGGAAGCAGGGAATATTTGGAGTTCAAGATCTTACTCACCTACTGAGGGACCACTGTGGGAAACATGAGAACCTGTCCTAAAAAAAAACTTCAAAATAATACCCCTCATTTTGCTGCAGATGAGTTAGGAAGGGAGTAGTATGTTTATTTATTTTCCAATTATTCTCTCTTTCTCTCTCTCTGCCTCTCTATCTCTCTCTCTCAAACACACACACACACACCATAAGCCTTCTATCCCTTATATTAATTAAGCATTGGATCATAGGCACCAAGTCCCATCATCCACTTATCATAATACATAAAAGTCAATATGTCATTCCCATAACAATGCAAGCCTTAGTGTGTTTGGCGTTCTCCTGATGCAGTATACTCAACTGAGTACCTGCTGTAGCTTGTCTTCACCTCTGAATACTTTGTAGCTTACACTATATGATGATTGTGTCTACATCTAGCAAAGAAACTGACAGTAAAATGCACTAGTCTCTGTCTCACACTGCATGCCTGTGGTACACTAGAAACTCTGCTGGGGGCTGTGCGCACACTGTCCCAGTCACCATCTGCCTATTATAGGATGTTCTACCCATCTGACAGATACAGAGATCAAGTTCCAGGGCTCTCAACTCTGCAGAAGGCAAACTTCAAAAGTAAGACCTACTTCCATGGAAAAATCCTGGCTGACAATATTGCTGACAATCAACACTAATTCTCTCTGACTCCAGAGTCTATTCCATTTCCCGTTACAACAGACTGCTACAAACTTTCTTAACTTCACAACTAAAAGCTAAGTTTGCAAGGCCACTTTTTATGTTCAGAGTTACCATTAGGAAATTGTGGCAGAGGGGAAGAAATGTAAACAGATTTCACCACTGGGTTGTGTGGTTATTTATTACAGATGCTGATTTTCTTCTTGCTTTCTATTATTTACTTGTTCAGGGAAGCAAGAAACAGGAAGGCAGACCTGGCGATTCAGCAGTTATTTAAATAGAACAGTGTGGGGATTGTAAACTCCGTTCACTGTAATTGGAAACCATTCCTACCATGCCTAATATTTCAAAAGCAATACAACCCAATTCCCTGACCCATGAATCAGGGTTTCCCCCTCTAGCAGCATGAAAGATTGGGGACAGAAAGGATCAGAAGGAAGAGTTCTCATGGGCACAGATTTTCCAGAAGGGAGCTGACAAAGAAGAACCACCATTAACTTCATTTTAATTGAATATTTGAATAACTTAGATGTGTAGCATTCTTTTTTCTCATGCAGTGAGTATTTGTTAGAGAATTTGTGCTCTGAAATCTGAGCCACAAGCCTCTCATGTCACTGTATCTCAGTGTCTTGATGTAAATCCACTACAATTGTTTGCAACTAGGCAAGATACAATACTGAACATTCAAATTCATGTTAGTTGTCCCTTGATATAAGTGTATCATTTTCCCTTTTTTTTGTTTTTTTTTTTGTTTTTTTTCCTTTATTTTTTATTTCTTCAAGTTACATCTCAATCACAGTCCCCTCCCTATTCCCCCTCCAGTCCCACCCTCCCACCCTCAACCCCCATCCTCTCCCCTTTTTTTGTTCTTTTAAGTTTAAGGTATATCTTATTTCCCCCTACAGTTTCCCCTTTCAGTCCAACAAATGGCTCTTTCTCTTATAATAACAAATACAATACAGTACAACAGAGGTAATTAGGCCACAGTTATGAGGGCTATATGGAGACTGGGTACTAGTCTTATCATTGGGGAAGTTGAAATTATGAGCTTTAAACTTTAACAAATCTTTCATTTCTATGAGACACTGGATGGAATTTCTTCTCCTAGCCTAGGTTATACCATCTGAAAACCGGCCTTCACAAATACTTCACATGAGAACTGAGAGATCAAATGTGGTTGTGCTCCTAAAGGAGCCTACAAATGCATAACACCAGCTAGGTGGCTGGTGACACACCTCTGCTCATCCTTTTCTCTCTGATTAAAAGTGCAATGAGAATTTTGTGGCATAAGGTTGATTTCTTCACCCAAAAATAAGTGCAAACCATATTTTATATCTTGTTTCTTCAGAAAAAAAGTAGGTTCATACTCCACTGCTTTTCAGTGATCAGACATTAGTGCATGCACTGTTGTAATCTAGGCGTTACACATCTGTAATCTTGTTGAACCCCATCCTAATACTAACCCAGGAATATGTCAGCATCATGTTCACTTTAGAGATGAAGACACAAGATTTCCGAACTGCTTATAAGGTAAAACCATTGGTAAATAGAATAGCCGAGCATCATACAAGCTCTCCCTGGTTCTGTAGTTTAATCTCACAGAATTAACAGAAATCTTCCCTCCAACAGAGTAGGCAACTGTATGTCCAGAGGATACTCAACAGCCAACACATTTTATATCTCCACAAAGAGGAGATGAGTCCAGTGTCATTGGCATCTAGTAAGTGATCGGGGACACAACTAAACATGCTGCAAAGCACAGGAGAGGCTATTACAACAAAGAATTATCAAAATATGCCTCATTTTAATATAAGTGAATACAATGCCATTGTATTTCTGTATTCAGACCTTTGTCCCTTATTGATACACAGATACAAAAGTTCAAATTGTTCCTATTCTTGGGCAAGGCAGAAATTTTCCCCACAGTGTGCTTCATGTTCATACTGTCAGGTTAGCTCACTTCCCTAACACAGTAGCTATTGTCTTTTTGTTTCCATGGCAAAGTGTTTATCTATTATTTGCTTAGATTATTTTTTGCTTGTTCATACCATTTTGAAAATATTTTTTAAAAATGACCTTGGGGGCAAGGTCAATCAACATACTTGTTCTCCTTTTTCTCTTATTGTTTCATACAAAAAAAAAAGATATAGCCTACCATTTAACTCAAACAACTCACAAGATTGGTATAATACAACATGTTCAAGGATAAAGACATAGCAGACATTGAGGGAATGGCCAACCAATTATGGGCCCAATCTTAAAGCTACCCCAACCCCTATCACTATTAATGATACTCCGCTATGCTATGTCTGTCCAGGAATATAACATAACTGTCCTTTGAGAATCACCATGCAGCAAAGGATCAAAACAGAAGCTAATACTCACTGCCAAACATTAGGTGGGATGCAGATATCTTGTGGAAGAGTGGGGAGATAGATAGAAAGACATGGAGGAGATAAGAACTCCACAAGAACAACAGGGTCAACTAACTTAGGTCCATGGGGGTCTCACAAAGTCTGAACCACCATTCAAAGGGCATGCATGAACTGGACCTAGGCCTCCTACACATATGTAACTGATAGGCAGGTGGGTCATCATGTGGGCCCCTAGCAAGTAGAGCAGGGGCTGTCTCTGGCAAGGACTATGATGCCTACTTTTGATCATTTCCTTTCAACTGGGCTGTGGTGCCTGGCTTCAATGGAAGAGGAAGCACTCAGACCTGATGCAAAAATATAGTACTCGTGGGGGACAGGTAGGGAAGGGGCTCCCCTTTTCTGTGGAGAAGGGGAGGGGATGGGAAAAGTGGGTAGGAGAAGGCAAGACCCAGAGGAGGGGAAGGAGGAGGCTATGACTGGGATGTAAAATGAAAAATAAAATAAAATAGTTTTTTAAAGATATGATTTTTAACAAGATAATTAATGAGATAGAAGTAAATGGGGGAAAGTTCCTAGAGGTTTTATTTAGTTCCCATCTGCCTGTGAGTGAAAGGAAGATTGAGATCCAGGTGAACCACCCTCTATCTAGAGTTAAACAGTGAATTGGCACAGAACTAATCTAAGAACAGAAAACAATTAACTCCTGGACTGGTACTTTCTCTGTCATGAGCTTGAGATCCCTTGCTCTAAAGTCCAATCATCAAAGACACGTTAGGCTATCCAGAAGTGTAGGCAGATTCATATGCTCACACACATACAGAGATATTTTGAATTGAATTTTCCATCTTTATGGTTTTTGAAGGCTTATCTAGTGATCGTTGTCAATATGTTAAGTGACAACCCAAAGCCACTGCTTAATTGTTCTGTGCTCTATGAGGGAGTACAGGAAAGGAGGCTTTGAACTATTTAGAGTCCAAGATGAGAGCAAAGTTACAAAAATCAGTTGTCCTCAGACATCTAAAGCTCCCAACTGAGGCTCTGGCATTTTTACAGCTAGTTTAGGGTTCAGAGTGACACTAGATTGCTTTCTGACTCTTGTGCTTAATGTCCTTTGCTCTATCTTAGGGTTACCTCAGTGAAACATGAGGCTCAAGAGACTTGAGTAGCCTCCCGTTTCCCTACACCGCTAAAGATTTCCAGTATGATAGACGTGCTGCTCTTAACTTCCCAAGATGTGTATCCTCTACGTCATGTCCCAGAGCTTCCCAAAGGCTAATTCTTGTGGAATGAGTCCCCCAGGCTTTCCCCAGTAGCCCTGGGGCTGCTTTCATGTTCCTTCTCCTACAGTCACTAATGTCCAATAGCAGTCTGGAAAGGAGAGAGGGACACTATTGTCCATAACTTTCCACAGAAAAACTCAAACCTTAGTTAGGCTGAGAAGATGATGAAGATAATCTAAGTAAGCCAAGAAAATAACTAAGGCTTTTAAGAAGCAATTTCTGTTAGACTCAGGGACCTGAGCCAAACCAAAAATCCCTGCCCAATACCACTGCCTTCTCAGAACCATCTCTTCACAGCACACTTCCAGGTCATCCCCACACCATGTATATGAGCATTGGTTCAAATATTTCACCATGTGGATTAAGAAATCTTTCTATTTCTATTTCTATGGATCATTTCATTTCTTGCTCCAGGATGACCAATAGTGAGATGACCTGTTCCTTCTGAATCCTGAACACAAAGCTGTAATTCAACCACAGCCCCCACCTCAAACAAACAAACAAAAAGTCCACCTGTCTAAGATTTATTTTCTTATGTTTTGGTTGTTTGGTCCCATCACCATGCTGTGTCAGCCAAACCCTGTCCAGTCCCAAGTAGCTGCACTGCCTGCGGCCAGGCAGGTGAAGGGTCCCAGCTCCATGATGTGTTACAAGAAGATAGGCTACCTATCGCCAGCCCTCATTTCACAGCTGAGGAAAATGAAGCATAAAAGCAACATGTCCGTGGTTCAGAGTAAATTAACATCAAAACCAGGACTGGAATTCAGGTTGCTCAAGCCTCAGTTAAATGGTCTCCTTTTAATGATTTTGAAATGATAATAATGAGAAATTTAAATTTTATATGACTGTGAAGACACAAATAGTGATCAGCTGAACAGATATGAGCACCTCAGGAAGCACTGAACATATGGAAACTGAATGTAGGTCATAGCATTCCTGGGGGACTCATCATTTCTTGTCCTCAATCCAATAACCAAAAGCAAGAAGGTAGGTTTCAATGGTAGGACCACAATGCACACTGTAATTGATTTAGAGGAAGTATTTAGAGATTGTTAATAATGCATGTAAGATGCTGAATATTACGTTTCTCATTATAAATATTTAAGAGCATATCATTTTTAATAGCACAAACTATTACACAGTGGTCTCCTGGTGCAAATGTCATTTCTTCTCCACGTACATGAGCCTAAGAAACAGTGCCATTTCCTGCATGTGGAGTGATCATAGATCAACATTTTGAAACGGAAAGTTAAAGTTTGTGATGGAAGTCCCCAGTGTTGCATAGCTTTAGGTCAAAATGAGTTCTGTTAACTCTTATCACAAGAAGGTATAGACTTGGCTTATATCACACAAAAATGATTTTCCCATGTAACCTCCAGAGTCTCTTTCCATGGGGACTTGGAAATTTCTTTCTTTGATTCTCATGAAGTCAGGGAAGCTTTGAATCTTTTTATCTGACATTCAGTGGAAGGTTCAAAAAAAACAAGTTGGCAGAACTAGCAGTTAGCCACAGGAGTGCTAATTGGAATTTATTATCATACTTGATGAAGTAGCCTGGCCAATAATGCTGTAATAAACACTACTCGTCCTGGTGGACACTACCCCTGATACTATTTGCGTGGGCTTTTGACAGAGACAGTCACCAACCAAAAGATGGTTACACATAAACTTATACATAGTATTGATTTCCCTATACCTAAGCCTTTCATTATTGATTAGCACAATGAAACAAAAAGGAGAACAAAGAGCCAATTGCACATGTCACATGAATTACCTGGAATTGGAGGGTTACCACTTAGAAGCTGAGTTACTTAGGCTTGTCACAAATTGTATTAGTTATATCTCTCACTGCTGGGTCAAAATATCTAACAAAAGAAACTGTAAAAAGGAACAGTCTAGGTGGACCATGGTCTGAAGCCCTAAGAACCACATGGTCGGGTATACCATAGCTAAAGCTCCACTCCTCAGCACCATTATTTTTTTATTTTAGCTACTTTTCTCACAGCTGTAGCAAAAATACCTGACAAGAGCAACTTATGAAAGGAAGGCAAGGAAGAGCTGGGATTGGAGAGCTGAGTCCATGTTTAAGCAGAGGACGTGAGTTTGTGTTCTCAGTGCCCACACCAGGCAGTTCACCACCACCTGCTACTCCAGCTCCAGGGAACCCTATAGCCTCCTCTGACCTCCACATGTACTCACATATGCACACACAAAATAAAGATAGATAGATAGATAGATGGATAGATGGATAGATAGATAGATAGATACATGATAGATGATATAGATAAACAGATGTGAGAGAGAGAGAGAGATTTTTAAAAGTGGACAGTTTATTTTGACCCACACTCTGGAACTCTGTAGGAATAAAGTACAGAAGGCATGGTGTCATGAGCTGTAGTAGCAGAACTCTGGGGCAGTTGGTCACATCACCTAAATTGTCTGGAAGCAGAGAGAGATAAGTTTAGGACCTCAGATGTGGAATGACTCCATTCCAACGCAGTGTAGTTCTTCCTGTCTCAGTTAACATTTTTCAGAAAAAAAAAAAAAACCTGCATGGATACAAATACCCAGAGATGTGTATTCTGGGTGATTCTAAATCTAGTCAGGCTGACCATCAAAATTAATCATCACCCAAATCTTTCTGTGCTCTCCATCTTTGTATCGTGGATGGGAGGCAGAAACATCACAGTACACAGAGACAGGGGGCATTTGAACCAAACAAGCCCTGTAACTGTTGTCTGAATCCAGCAACGCAGCTGGATTCAGAGGAGATAAACCATGGCTCTACAACCACATGGGCCATCAGAAAGCCTGATCTTACCCTCTGGTAGGCTCTCCTAACATGTTCAAGGAGAGTTCTTAAATGTCTTAAATCTGAAAATTCGGGCTTTTGATTTTGAAAGAAGCCTCAAGCTCTTTAATTCTTTGTTTGACATTTTAAAATGGTTAAAATCTCCTTCCAAATTCCTCCTTCCCTTTTGCTTCCTTCCATACTCCCTTTCTTTTTAGGCAGGTGACATATAACACAGGCTGGTCTCAGACTCATGTAGCTGAGGATGGCCTCCTCATCCTCCTGCCTCAACTTTTTAAATGGTGAGATTACAAGCATGGGTTACTGTGTCTGGCTTTAAAATCTTCCTCCAGATGAGAAAAGTCATCTCCTTCAGAACTAAGCTAACATTATATCTGAGGTATCAAAAACTGGGAAGAGCTACACACTTTCTTCCGTTGTCTGTCGAAAAACCCAGTAGTGAGCTGGAAACAAAATCCCCATTAGAGAAGTCCCCTGAAATCCTAAGCCTGGCTTCCTCAGTTTGTCAGTAGGTAAATTTTGGAAATAACCACACAGAATCAGAGAAGACAAATGTGACAAAGTGCCTGAACACTGGGACAACAGAGGCAGAACCTGGAACACACAGCTTCAGAGACTTTATTAATTTAGGCCCCTGAACATGATCTCAGAGAACAGATAATTACCCTGGCGTGACAATACTGAAGACTTTGCTATAGGCTTCCTTTCAACATTTACTTCTTTATGTAGAAAGAAAATCACTGTTTTTCTATTACTCCAGGTTTTTTTTTTAAAGGAAGAGATCATGTTAACTAGTAATAACAAATTAAATCAAATTAAAATCTTTTAAAAAAGGAAAAAATCCATTTCACAAGTTTCTTCAATCATTTATTTATGTCATCATTATTGGTTGTCTAATGTATGTCACTGTCTTCTTTTGTTCTAGGCAGTTGGAGTACAGATGCTAATTGGAAATCAGAGAAATCTACAGTATAATGCACTATAGAAGATAAGCTGAGGATTCCTCAAGGAAATGCCGTCTGGATCTGTGATTTCTGGAAATCACAGTGGCCTTCTCTAAGGTTATGCATATGCCCAATGCACCACACTCTGAAAATAATCATTACTCACAATGTCAGATTAGAATTATTTAGTCACTTTGGCGATTTCAGAGTTCAAATTTTGCTTTAATAGGAGGTATTGTGTATGGGAAAGAATCAACTGGACTATTCTTGGAGGAGGTGTGTTACTTCCTTCCAACAAAGAAATACTAATTAGTAACTACAGGTTGTGTTTATCAAGGCACCAGATTTTGATGTTAGCCTTTTTTTCCCCTGTAAGTCCAAAAATAAAAGTTCTATCAAATATCAAGTGTGAGTGATGTCATTTATCCCTCTTAAGGTTTCTGAGGCTGCCTCCAGCTCATCCCACTTCTCAGTGTTCCTTGTATTACTGTCCTAGCTCATAAAAGGGATGTGTCATCAAACTTTCTTGCCTCTTAGAGACTTGCTGGTTGCTGCAGGTTTCCCAGCATGGACATTTCCTCTGGTGCTCTCACATTTTCTTCTCAGAGAGAGGGTATGGTTGCCATGAAAATGCAAATCACAGGCCTCCAGCCACAGGGAACTTTATTGATCTGAAGCCCCAGGCACTGAGCCTTAAAATCCATCCCAGTGTGTGTACTAAGGCCAGAATTCCTCAGGAGGGCTACTCTACATCAACCACAACCTGGACCAGGGGCAGAGCATTTAAAGTGTATCAGAAAAATTCACAATGAGTACAAATAATATTGATCAGCTATTCTTAAATCAAGATGAAAACAAAGTGTTCATCATGAACCAATGATCAAGGTTGGTGTTGTAGCATCTGATTTTCAAGCTGTCACGTGGTTCAATAAAGCGGTGCTTCTAATAAGAGAGTCCAGCAGGGCTGTGGGTAAACTCTTCTTGCAGGAATGCAATCTATGGGTGTATTCAGTTGACTTTCACTCTGGTACCCTCAGATTTACTGAACCTTCTGTACACACAAGAACAGGCCTGAGCATTTTCATTCCACTTGTGATCCATTTCATTCCAATTCAAACTTGCAGTATTCAGACTGTTCTCCTCACCTGACCTACACTCATACACTTCTACAAAGAAACTAATTTTACTAAGTAGGTCATCAATCCAAACTTGAGAGTCTGCTTCCTAGAGAACTCAGAATAATATAAAACAGGATCCTTTCCTCTCTGGATGACAAAGCTTGGAAAATGTTTCTTACCCAGGCAAAATCTGACAACGTCCGTGCTCCAAGGGCTCAGTATTTTCTGTCTCCTTTTTAATGTTTATTTATTCCTTCAGGTTACATCACAATGCCCTCTTTCCACCTCTCCCTATCCCTCCATCCCATTTCTCTGGAGTGGAGTGCCCCTAGATATCAGTCCCCCACCCCAGTTCAGTCATATGAGGGCCAAGAGCCTCCTCATACACTGGGGGCCTACAAGGCAGCACCACTAGAGCAAAGTGTCTCATTGACAGGTAACAAAGTCTATGTTCCTGTTCCCTTTGATACACTGGTTGTAGTATAGTTATCCTGTATTATATGGCTAAAATCTGATTATAAGTGAATAGATGCCATGTGTATCCTTCTGAGTCTGGGTTAACTCACTCAGGATGAGCTTCTCTAGTTCTATCCATTTGACTGCAAATTGCATGATTCCATTGTTTCTGATGGCAGAGTAGAATTCCATTGTGTAGATGTACCACAGTTTTTTTTATCCATTCCTTGGTTGAGGGACATCTGGGTTGTTTCCAGTTTCTAGCTATTATAAATAAGGCTGCTATGAACATAGATGAGGAAACGTCCTTGTGATTTGGTGAGGAATCATTTGGATGTATACCCAGAAGTAGTATGGCTGGAACTCAAGAAATTAAATGAAATCAAAGAAATAAAATAATCCAATCAAAAAATGGGGAACAGAGCTAAACAGAGAATTCACAAAGGAGGAATCGCTAATAGTTAAGAGACACTTGAAAAAATGCTCAACATCCTTAATCGTCAGAGAAATGCAACTCAAGACAACTCTGAGATTCCATCTCACACCTGTCAGAATGGCTAAGATCAAAAACTCAAATGACAGCACATGCTGGTGAGGTTGTGCAGAAAGGAGAACCCTCCTCCATTGCTGGTGGGAGTGCAGGCTTGTACAACCACTATGGAGGTCAGTCTGGAGATATCTTAGTGTTTTCTCTCTTCCCTTCTCTATATAGGTTTAAATACCTCTGTGTCAGTTAACAATCTCTTGGATGTGGGGGGGGAGGCATATGTGTGCACACACACCAGTTGAAATGATTATATTTTGGGAGCTGAAGAGATGGCTCAGGGTTAAGAGAACTTCCTGATCTAGTTGAGGGTCTGAGTTCAGTTCTCAGCCCTCATGTGGTAGCAACCAACCATCTATAACTCCATTTACAGAGGATCTGACATCCTCTTCTGGCCTCCATGGGCATCAGGCATGGATATGGTGCACATACATATATGCAACCAAAGCATTCAAACATATAAAATAAAGATATCTAAAAATGCCTATTTTTCTTAGAGATTCACTTTCCTTCCAAACAGAGGATTTTGTGTTTTGTTTGCTGATGAATGGAACTTGGACTCTATGCTAGGAATATCTAACTATGGGTTATTACTCACTACTAACAACCACTAACACAAAAATGTTATCTTCAATCATTAGTATCATAAACTCCAATGGAGTTTTTATTACTTTTAAACTATTTTCAATGTTAATGATGGTCTTCAGAAGCTTCCTGGACATATATTTATCTTAGATACAATTGGCTGCTTACTTGGTGTAAAGTTGGTCCTGAATATAGCATCTGGCCATCATCATGGGTTTCAAAGATCAGATTGTGGGTTCACACAAAAAAAATACAGAAAAGTGTATCAGTGACGTGTATGTAGCTCATTATCCACACCTTCCTCTCTCCCTATGTGCCTCAGGAGAGGGAAAGTCCATTACTGTGCCCAGGAGTGCTCATTGTCCTAATGACCATTAATGGAACATAAGAGTCCATACACGTGACTGCAAAGATGGGTCAGTTGGTAAACTGTTTACCAGGCAGCATAGGACCTGAGTTGAATTAATTAGAACCCACATAAAAGGTATGGGTTATAGTACTGTATGCCTATAATCCTAACTTTGGAAAGATAGAAAATAAGAGAAATGTAGCTTTCTGGTCAGCTGGGCTAGCCAGATCAGTGAGTTCCAACTTCACTAACTGACCCAGTCTCAAAAACAACAATAAAAGTAGACTATGATAGAAGACACTTCATGTTCACCTCTGACCTCTACCCATAATCTCTCTCTCTCTCTCTCTCTCTCTCTCTCTCTCTCTCTCTCTCTCTCTCACACACACACACACACACACACACACACA
>CAJQZJ010008952.1:8717204-8793403 GCA_907164525.1 Lophiomys imhausi
GTTCAAGGATTCAAATGAGGAGGAAGCCAAAGGACCAAGAGCCTGAAGAGGTTTGTTCATGCCACATCTACTGTCACGCACATATTGAGGAATGGATGTTTGCATGCTGCTCAGCTCCCTTTGTTTATACAGTCCTGGATCCCAGACACTGGGTGGGTCTTTCCTTCCCAATTAATGTAATCACAATCATTCTTCACAGGTATGCCATGAGGGAGATGCCTTCTCCCACTTGGTTGTAGAACCTATCATGTTGCAATCAACACTAACTACCCCACCACCCTTTCCTTTTCTTAGTATAGTCATAGTTTGTTGAGATGGCTGAGGAGATTCATTGGGGCTTAGGAGAATGGATCTGTTCTATCCTCTTCAGGAGAAGAGTCATTTAAAACGGGCCTAAGTATTCTCATTCTTGATTGAGGGTGCCAAGTGGACAGTTACTAGGCAAATCTTCTAGAAATTATTTTCCTACTGAAGAGGAAAACATTAGTCTGGTGTGGGCCTTTTGCTCAGTTATAAGGTTCTCTTCTTGTTGTCTAGAATGTAGATGTGGTACATGAGGAAGAACTGCTAGATTATAGCCATGAGGTAGCATTAATTTAGAAGGAAACCACTATCTCATGATGGCTATTCTACTTTACTTTTCAATTGCTGTGATGAAACACTGACAAAAATCAAACTGTGGAAGAAAAGACTTATTAGGCACACTCTTTCAGGTCATAGTCCATCACTAAGAGGACTCAGGGTTGGAACTCAAATACGAACTGCAGTGGAGACCATGCAGAAATGTTGCTTACTGCCCCTCTCTCATGTTCATCTGGCTTTCTTATACAGTCCACGTCCCCACCTACTTAGGGATGGTTCCACCCACAGTGGGCTGAGCCTTCCTGCATCAATCATCAGTCAAGATATCTTTCTCAAACACGGCACAAGCTAATCTGATCTGAGCAACTAACCAAGTGAGGTTCTTCTCATATGACTCTATACTGTATCAAATTGACAACAAAATCTGACCAGCTCAATGGTAGAGAAAAAAGATTGAAGCAGCATACATCTTAGAGAGTGTTGCTGGCTAGTGTCCAAGATCAGCACTACTCACCTTTGGTCTCTATGTTATATGAGAAAAATATATTTGAGGAAATGAACTCATTAACTTTTTCAACCACAATTTTATTAAGTAAGTATTTCTGTTTAGTATCTTTATTTACTTTGTGACTTTTGTCACCTTATAGTGAAAATATGTCCAAATACTACTTGGCAATTCTCAATATGTAAACACAATCAGCCAGTCCTTCCATGACAGCGTTAAATGAAAAGCTAGCTCTGGTTTCTGACCACTAATGTTACCCCAGAATTCTCTGTCAATGAGCACATTCCTCCTTCAGAGGCTGTGTTGTACTTTTTACTGCCAGCCCCAAAAGATGTCTGGTTAATTTGGTTTCTGGTTCAAAGGTGATGATAGCAGTACCACCCAGGTGATGCACTTTGGTGAGCCTCCACCTTCACTGCACTGGGACAACCAAGAATGGAATTCAATTTATCAGATTGGTATCTCGGCTATGTTACGACACAGGGCAGACAGACAACACTACAAGCTGGGTCTACCATTCTTATGCATTCAAATTCAACAAACAGTACTATGTGTTATCTACGTAGCTGACAGAAATATACAAAATACATAAAGACAATAAAAGCACTGTCTTCCTGGAGAGGACCTGCTAGTGAGAATGATAAATAATAAACAATCAAAAAAGTGGTATATTAAGTATTTCTACACACATCAGGTGATGGAGATATTTATGATAGAAATAATGTTTAGAGAGAAATTTGGAGAAAATTAACATGAAGGGAGCTTGGAAGTGTTGGGAGATGCTTCTGATGTGGTGTGATTTGTCTGCCCTCAGCTTCTACATGAGGAATGAAAGGCTTGCAGTGGGCTGCCTTTCTCACTGGAATACTTTGTAATGACAGTGAGTCTTCTAAAGAATGTAGATGGACTGCCCTTCTGATATCCTTAAGCTCAAAATCACTTTGAACGTAATTTTCCTTGTAGTCACTCCTATTAGCATATATTCATATTTATTGGGTGAGTAAGAATTTCAGGTTACTTAAGTATTCAATAATGTCTTATTAATTCAGTAGTTAAACAAGATCAGTTGCTACCCTGTTGATTATCTACTTATGGTCACTATTGTACTCAATAGTTAACATGATGACTATTGCCTACTCTGTGCTCAAAAAACTATATTTTAATGAAGAGAAATATTCTAGTTCATCTTTATTTATTCAGTTATGAGTGTATTTGTCATTTTCTCTCTTTTTCAGCAATCCTTCTTTCACTGATTTTTCTCCAAAAGAATTCCATTCAAATTTCATTCTTTCAAACTCATAAAATCTTGGTATGCTCTTCATTCATCTTCTATAGTAAATTTTACTTATATATTATGTAATATGTCAGCTGAGATACGTCATGATAACTGTGAACTATCACATGTATACATTCAATGACATATAAATACAAACCTCCTCTACATGGTAAAGGATGGAGTATGAATAGATAACTGATTTGCATTTAACCCCAGAAATTGGGCTGCCTTTCTAAATCCAGTCTCAGGCCAGGTGTTTCCACAAGACTACATTCCTGAGGGAACTTTCTGAAACACCAATTGCCTGATACTTTCTGGGGACATGCTGACCATGAGAACACTTGGGAAATTAAATGTCAACATATTGGTTTCTTGGGAAACAATGCCAGAACAGTGTGTGATCCAAACCTTGATTGTCTACTCATTATTTGTTTTGTTCTTTTTTGAGATAGGGTCTTAATGTGTAGCCCAGCTATCCTGCAACTCACTATACAGCCATATTTGCCCTGAAATTCACAAAAATCCTCCTGATGCAGTTCCTCACATGTTACAATTACAGGTATAAGAAACTATACTTTTGTTTTGTTTGTTCCTTATAAATTTATTTCAAATTTCTTCATAATTCTTATAATATGCTAAAAGGGGAATAGTACTTGCCAAAAAGTACAGGTTATGCCATTTCAATTCATTACCAAAGTCATATTCATAATACTGAAGAGTTATCACTATTCTGAGGTGTCTGGTTTTGAGACCCTGTCTAACTACTGGGGTCAAGTTCAGTGTCCTGAAAGCAGTGTCATGTACCATGTACATGCCTCCATTCAGACACTGTCACTGGTAGAAGAATCTTCTTTTTTGACAAGTAGACTCCAATATGAAAACATCTAAAATAATGTCTGGGAGGAAGTAGAAAACCAATTGCTGTGCTTTTCAGAGAGCAAAGGCAAAAATAAAAGAAACACTAAAATTGTTAGTGCTTACCAAAAAAAAACAGGCTGACAGAAAAGACAGACCTTTTCCTGGCATCCACTTTTAAGAGGCAATCATTACAGAGATCTTTATGAAAGGGACATGGAAAAGTGGAAGAGAGACTCTCTTTGGTCACACTTTTATAGACGATATAGAAACATGCTTTATTTATCATTTTTATATGGCCCCTCAATAAAGGAAAGGACACCCTCTTAAATAGACATTCTCTAGAGGCAGTTTAACTGAGTCCAGAATAATAGCTTCGAGACCTGAAGCTGTTGCTCATCAGACTCGCTATGGTAGTTTGTTGGCATTGAAGGAGAAGAGATGAGGCCATGGTGCTCATTAAGTACTGTTTCATATTGTCAGAGATGAGGATGAGGATCTGAGTTATGGCAATTGGACTCCCTTTTCAGAGCAGCTCGCACCACCAGCCATTTCCTTTCTCTCTTCTTCTGTTAGCCTTTCTGTTTTTCCAGATTCTTGTTTTTAATCTTTCCTCTGTCAAAGCATTTTATCACCCCCAAACACACTGCCAGGAAGGATGTTCTTCCCATGTAATCTGGAATCTGGTTATCATTTAAGAGTTAGAGTTTGTCTTACTTATTACAATCTATGTCTCCTTCAAAGTATCTCAATATAAAACTAGAAATATACGAGCATCAACAAATCAGAGTCTCTAATGTACAGAACAGTATTCCTTAAAATGACATACTGATGTCCCAATTTCCAATACTTACACAGGTGGACTTTATTTAGAAATGGAACCAAGATGAAAATGAAATAAAGCAATATGAAGTCATGAATCAACATGGAATTATACAAGAGCTGGTGTCCACATGAGAAGAGGGCCATTAAGACATGACACAAGGAGCTGGGTAGATGACTTAGTCAGTGATGTGCTTTTTATATGACCATGAAGCCTTAACACTCCATCCATAAAACCCACATAAAAAGACAGTGTAGAAGCTCTTGCTTATAACACAAGCACAAAGGAAGCAGAGACAGGTGGATCCCTGGAGCCCACTATCCTACCTTAGGCAAGTTCTGGGAGACTGAAAGATCCTGTCTTAAAAAGCAATGTAGATAGTAGCCAAGTAGTGACATGAGACTGACCTCTGGCCTTCACATGCAAGTACACGCAAATGTGCCCAACATCTGGACATGGATTTCCCATCCCATACACAGAGCCATGACATTAGATACACAGAGAATTGACATATAAAGATGGAAAAAAAGACTGGAATAAATCAGCTACCAGGAATGTTAGGGATTGCTGGAAACTAATGGAAGCTGTAAAGGGCAGGAAGAGATGCTCCACAGCAACCTGGTAAATGTATACATTTCAGACATATAAAGGCTCCAGGCTTGTGGCATTTTGTTTGCAAAATCCTAGCAAATCTGATAAACCCCCTTGAGTTCTCTAAATATCAGCAGTATACAAATGGAAAAGATGGAAGTGTCTGAGTATAGACAGGATTAGTTTTTCAAGCCAATATAATCCAGAGAGCAATATGATCTTATGAATGCAATACTATTAATAATGATGATGCTGTAACCCCACAAAACCATGGGACACACATGTCCAGATGTTGAGAAATCACCACTCTTCTGAGTCCTTCCATTCTTCTTAGACTTATCCAACATGAAACATTCTCCCCAAACATCACTTCACTAAGCAGAACTAAGATGTCATCATTTTCCTTTCAAGAGTGTCGTGAAGAGCTGTGTCTCTGTAATGTTTGTCCAAGAAGCTGGAGCTTCTTGGAGACTGTCAGTAGCTAAATATAAACTGTGTTATTATCTCCCCTAAACCTTGGCAATTCTTTGTCACTTGCTTTTGAAAAGAAAATTATACTCACCCAAAGCATTTCATTACTACCTGAACTGTCTATTCAATATAAATTTAGCAACCTCAATTTATATGACCCTGAAGCCAAATGCATTACAGTTAGGAGCCCAGGGCACCTGTAATATTGCTGCTTCAGAAAATATACATTGGCATGTGACCTCTCATGAATGTCTAGTCTAAATTCTGAATCTCTTCTGGTCATATATCTATCTTTCTGTCTAATCACATATCCACATATGCATCCATGCATCCATGCATCCATCCATCCCTCAATCCATCATTATTTGTGTAACTCTCTATCCCTTGAGACAAGGCCTCATTATAGGACCTAGAACTCATTTATAGATAAGGTTAGGCCTGGCACTTTTAATGTTCCTCCTGTCAGTACCTCTCCAGTTTTGGTGTTATAGGCATATGCCACTGTGCTCAGCTGGAATTTCTAATCCAAAGTGTATAGAAAAAGCAAAGTCCCATTTAGGAGAGGCATCTTTACCTTGGGTCAGACTTTCGGATGCTTGAGCTATATGTGAGTTCTGGCTATATAAGCTAGAAATCCCTTTGGATATTTTGGGTCCTCCTTTTGAGTGGAATCAAGTGAATGCTGGTTTGCATGGTAGCTTTTCCTAATCCCTTAAAAGGGGTATAGATCGAGATGACAATTTTAATCCTGTGCTTGGCTCATGCATTGCTGCTTCCGAGTTACAACAGGAAGCTAATACCTACCTCAAATGATTGGCAAAAGGATCCAGTGAGCTAATTCTGTCAAAGAAGGATCATGGTTCCCATTACGGTGTTTACTTCTCTCCCCCTCCATTGGATGATGCTCAGATTTGTTCCAGTCCCTCCTCCAGAGGAGAGAGCTACAACTTCTAGGAATGCCAGAAAGGGCACACACATCCTTGGGGACTCATTTCAGCTCCACTCTGGGAAACTCTTAATTCATGGAAAGACCCATCTTACTGGTGTCAGGGGACATTTCAGGGTACACCTATTCTTACCCAGACCTCATTTCAGATATTTGATAGTAGAACATTTTACAAATTACCATGCAGATGTGGGTGCTGCTAGCATTGTTGAGGGCTTAAGTATTATTAAGTGGCATTATTGTTGTAAAAGTATCATGAAATGTGGGGAAACTAAGGGGATTATATATTACATTAATTGGCAGCACTCTGTTCTTTCACTAATACCCTTAATTATTAAAATCTTTATCTTGGGGAAAACAGCTAACACCAGGTTATAAAATAACTATGTGTTGGGACCCCTGTTCTGTTTGTAGAGCTTCTGTTTAGAACCATGTCTTTCTTGTCTTCTACTGGGATTCTATATAATTATGTGTGACTTTGACTTCAAGGGAACATTTTAGAATATTAAGTAAGTGAGGTTAGTCTTATGGGAAATTCAGCAGAAGGAATTTACACAGGAGCAAACCAAACACTAATTCCTTTGTAATGAACATTTCTAGAACCTCTCCTTTCCCTACTCACACCTCATCCCATGCTTATTGAAAGCTTTATGGTTTGACTATGATAAGAGTGTTGTGTCATACACAGCACTATATGGCACACTATCGCAATAAACTGATGAGTGTTTGCAGAATGCTTATCTCAGTTACACAAATAATATTTACTGAGTCGTTGCACATTGGGTCAATGTGAGGCAGTACTTTTGTATAACCAGGTTTCAGTAGAAGGGGACTTATTCAGGAACCATGGATGTTCAAAGACCCCCCCCCAGCAATCCATGGTAATGTCTTGCCACAACTTTTAATTATCTTGGATATGTCATATGACCTGATTGTAGAAATCCTAAGTAAATAATAAAAAGTAAAACACTGGAGCCATACCATTAAATTGCTCTTAATTAATATGTCCTGCAGTCAAGTATAGCCTCTTCCTTTGCCAGCTCTGTAGCCTTGAACAATTATTTACTGCCCTGTACTTCAGCTTTATGATGTGTAGGATGTGGGTGTGAATTATAGCATTAAAGTCCCAGTGGTAAAATATTTAGGAACAGTGCACAGTATAGAGTAGGCCCTTCATGAATTATTAGAGTCGAGAGGGCTGAGCTCAAGTCCTAACCCACATTGTATAATCTTCACCAAGTTGTTTTGCCTCTCTGGGTCACATTTGCATTATCCACAAATGAATAAGTACTTACAAAACCATCTCATTGTTACAGCATACATATTAGATTTGCATTACTGAAATAAACACTTGAGGAATAGAGTTCTGATTTGGTCCATGGTTGTTGGGTCTTCTCATTACACACATAGCAGAATCTACAGGGAAAGAAGGTGCTCACCTCATCACTGTCAATGTGTTGGGGGTAGAGGAACAAACCCCTATAATATAATTTCTTCCAGGTAGGCTATACTTGTTAAAGTTCCTATCATCCTCAAATAACACTGAGGTCCAAGGCTTTGATACATAAACCTTTGGGGAATACATAATACACAGGCAGCATCACTCATTCGGGTGTTTCTGGGAGAGTTATAGTGTTCGGCTCTCTCCAGAACCTGCTCAAATCTTCTCTAGAATAGGTTCTGAACTGTGTGTAAGATAACTACTGTCATCTAAAGTGTCTTTAGCAACTTGAATGGCCAAAGAATCTGGCCCCCATCAGGGATCCTGGTTGCCCCTGGTGAGAGCGATTTTGCAAACTGGATTGGGCAGTCTCAGAGTGGATGTGCATAGCTCAGACAGAGAGCTGAGACACAGCTGTCATACTGTATACAGTATCACAGTGGTTTGAAGTGGAGAGGGAAATGAAACACAGACTAGAGGGGATGTTAGTTAGAAGAAAACAGCATTTCATTTTTAAGTCAAGATAAATATGTGTGTTCATTTGCTGAGAGCAAAACTCCAGGAGAGAGGATGGGGCCCAGAAGCATGAGGGAAAAATTGATGACTAATGAAGCAAGATGCTGGAGATTGTTGGAAGGATGTGTAGGGTTTCAGATCTTCTCTCCAGGAATCAGTGAATTATAGTTGATATTGGTGACTAGATGAGTTAATTGAGCTCTTTGATTTGAATGATGCCCACAAAAGGGAAAAGCCTATGTTAAATTCTAAGTCATCCCCAAGTTGATTTCTACATTTGCAGTTGCCGAAGAAATAAAAGCAAAATGATAGAGATTGATTCTGGCCTTGTCCAGAGGCTTAGTTGGCACTGATAATGCAGTTGGTGTCATAATTACATTGGGAGTCCCAAGGACTGAGCTCTTTTGGAACCAGCTTTTGGGCAATCTTGTAGAGCTGCCACTCTTCATATTGTCAGATCTACCCAACCACCTCCAAGAAAATGTACACACCAGGCAAATATGCAATCTTCTCACATTAGCAAGCTTCTTAAAGGAACATTTCTAAAAATATTCTGATTGGCAGGCACCACATCTACAAATACAAAAAAAAAAAAAAAACTCCATAGTGGTTCTTGTGACTGAAGATAGGATAACACTCCCACTTCTTCAATGTTGCTTCAGACCAGGGACAGAGGTCAGGGGAGGGCATGAATCACCTCCCTCTGAGTTCTGCTATCTTGGGATTAGTCATTGATTCTTCCAGTGTCTGCTCATTGCTGTCTTTTCAATCAGTAGATTTTTGTCTCTTGTGATCTACATGGCTTGGGAAAATGAGATACAAGTTGGTCTCTTCATTCATAAACACTGTGCAGGTACTAGATAATCAAGGAAAAAACATGGAGTTTTCAAGAAATACAATATTCAGGATACATATATCTGATTGTATAGGAAGTGCAGGGCCTGCAGCTTCCAATACTAAGAAATGACAAACCAGTGACTACCTGGACAGTTCCCATTTTCTCTCCATACATTCCAGCATCAGTCTTCAGCCTTTTGGTCCTGTTTCTCTGACAGACATTTATTGTAGAGCAGGGATTATGAAGGACTAACCTACCCTGTCTTGGAAGAGCTAGGCTGTCGACTTCCCTGCTACCAAGTTTTGTCCTTTTTGGACAGCAGTCTGTCTGCAGTTGAAGCAAGGAGTTTTTACATGTCAAGAGATAGGCTTGCCACTAATTCAACCATCTCACATTGGAGATTCTTCGATGCTTTTCTTCTACTTGGAGTAGAATAGGGGGTGCTATCAGGAGCTGATATGTCACAATATCAAAAAAAATCTTAATTTAAGACCACATCTTTGAATGCCATATTCTGCAGATCTCTTGGGGTTTTTGAAGATGCCCTATCTATCTCTTGTATTTAGATAAGCAAATGTTGCTTGTCTCTTAACAACTTGATTACTGAGTAGCTTAGAGAATATCTGTGATAGACTGTCTTAGTAGCTAACAAGGTGACATGCATGCATGACTAGGAGTTTGTTTTTCTTAACTATCCTAAACAGTTTAAGATGGTTGGTATCAAGAGGCCAGAACTTCACATTTCATTTTTAAGTATCTCTAAGTACGATACCATTAGGAAGCGTTACCTTAAATTTTGCATCAATATACAAAGATCTATTCAAATGTGGTTAATATACTCTTAATTTTGTATCAATATACAAAGATCAATGCTTATGTGGCCCAATACAATCTTAATATTGCATCCATATACAAGCTTGGGTCAATACCATTGTGGCCAACTTTCTCAGCTCTCTGAGGTGGTTGAAGAATAGACAGCTTGAGTCTCATAGCTAAATTTTGAGTTGTTTAGGAATCAAGAGGGCGTTCTAGATCTAAGAAGATGGTTATAATAGTGATGCAAGTTAGTATGAAAACTAAGTCAGTTATAGAACTTTAAACTCACGGAGATGGTTAGAAGGTAGAAGGTTAAAGTCAGGGGCCAAATATGTATGAACTGGACATTGGGAAGGTATACTGGGCCATTTAACCCTCATAAATGTGGCATATTTAATTCTGCTGTTTTGTATAGAATTTACTGTTATAAGAGAAAGAACCATTTGTCGGAATGAAAAGAGAAGCTGTTGTGGGGGGGAAGAGGGTGGAAGGGTGGGACAAGAAGGGGGAATAGGGAAGGGTTTGCGACTGAGATGTAACTTGAAAAAAAAATAAAGTACTTATTAAAAAAAAAACAAACAATATTCAGGATACAAAACACTCCTGCTAGGAGGACCAGAGCCACTCAGACATACAGAACTACTAACAACTTCTCAAAATGCAATGTAGCAATTATCCCTCCTAGGAAATGTTTGGTATTACACCCTTTTCCCAAACCCATTGTCCCTTCCATATCAATTAGTGTGTTTCATGTTACAAACAGTAGGGAGAGAATATATCTAACTTAAATAATGAATAAACTATTTGGTTTAAGCATAAGAAGCCCGGTGGGAGAGCCAATTTCCTGGTTGAGTCTAGTGTCTTCTCTTCAGGTCATTCTGCTCTGTTTTTCTGTGCATTTCGAGTCCCTTTTCAGGTTCTTAGAGGCAAAATGACCATGCCATTTTCAGAGGGCTAGAGAGAAAAGTTCGAAGCCGTTCTCTAAATTTTCCAACACATTTCCTCCTCACATCTCATTGACCTGAGATGAGTCATGATGCCATTAAGAAGTTGGTCTCCATGGCCAAAAAACAGGCAAGGATTGATTGAGTCATTAGACCAGGGCAGCCCACCCTAATGACAGAGCTGGAGCCTTACATTAACTGGATCCAGCTTAGGCAAATCAGGGTTCACTCTTGGAGCAGAAGGTTGGAGTACTCTCTAGGTTCCATGGTGGTTCTGTAAAAGAGAGAATGCAGAAAAGATGCCAGTTGGTCACTGGCTGGTGGCAAGACCCCAGTGTAAAAACTGGAGTGACTATCACTGCTTTGAGCCTGCTATGAATAGGAAACATTTTATATATAATAGGGAGATGAAATCTTCATAAGATCCAATCCCTAGACTGAAGATACCAAATCAACTTTCAGATAGCTCTTTCCACTATCCTTTCCTATTCTTAACAATATCTTGGGTGCTTGCTTCAAGAAACCCTACTAGGCAGACTTAAAACATAATCTATTGTTCATGAAGTATAAATGTTCTTCAATATCTGCAAGAATTGGTTCCAATATCTTAAATACAACAATCTATGAATACTTCAGTCTCTTTGATTAGGCTTATCATGTAGTAACCTGTGCACCTCCTTCTACATACTCTATTTTTTTCTTAATTTTAAGTATTGTGTGTGTGTGTGTGTGTGTGTGTGTGTGTGTATGTGTGTGTGTTTGGAGAGTTGTACACGTGATTGCAGGTGCTGCTGGAAGTGAAAATGCATACGATCTCATGGAGTTGGAATTATAGGCAGTAGTGAGTCACCTGATGTGGGTAGGAAAGAAGCTCAGGTCTTTTACAAGAACAATACACCTTCTCAACCACTGAGCAACTTCCCAAGCCCTGTCTGTGCTTTAAACCATCTCTAGGAAACCTAAGATCCCTGATATAATGTGATATTATCAAAATCAGAACCATAATGAATATTTCAGAAAATAATGACAAGAAAAGCCTGCACATGTTTGCTACAGCCACTATGTTTCCCAAATATTTTTAATGTGTAGTTGTTTGAATCAATGGACCCAGTTCCCACAGAGGGTGAGGCTGGATATATGCTATTTGTTTGCTAGCAGATTGAACTCTGAAGATGGAAGGAAATATTCTCTACATTGTACCAGTTAGAAAGTTTGTTTTGATTCTGTGTCACTTGCCATTTTTACAGGGCAGGGAACCAATTTCAGAACTATCCCTCTTCCCTTGGCTTGTTTTTGTGTAAAGGTTAAAGGCTGATTCTCAAAAGGCAACATTTTTTCTTCACTGTGAATGACTGAAGCCTATATTGTGGGCTTTGCTGAACATCATGTATAAACAACCAGGCAGAAAGCATGCAACTCAGCCCCACAAGGGATGAGGGTGGTGGAATTCTGCAGAACACAATAAACAGCCTCCAGCGTGAAATGTTGAGCTAGGTCACTTTCTACAGAGGTGTCATCTGTTCTGCTCCTAGAAGGAACTCTGTTATAAGAGATTTTTAAGGGATAGATGACATAAACCCAGGTCCTCAGGAGCAGGCAGGCACTTTGGAAATCATTTCATTTGTTTTCCTAAAAACTAATCAGTCTGGATGTCCATCAACAGATGAATGAGTAATGAAAATGTGATATTTATTCACAATGGGGTTTTCCTCGGCCATAGGAAAATTTAACTTAGAAGAAAATGGATGATGAAACTGGAAAATATATTAAATGAGGTAGTTCAAACTCAGAAGTACAAGTCCTGTATGTTCTCTCTTACACACTAATCCTACCTACTAAGTTTTTATATAGGTGTACTCAAGTGGGAGTGAATGCAGATAGAGACTAGAAAGCTAGAAAGGGACCCACAGAAGGAGAAACAAGGCAACATTAATGGAGGGTGTGCTGGGGGTGAAGAGCATATGTAGTATGGAAATTGAGAGAGGAATACTCCAGGTGGAAAGGTAACAGTGCGGGAAGGCTGTAAAGTAGTTGGGGAAGAGGTTGGGAAGCCAGGATCAACTGAAATTCCATATGAAAATACTGTAGGGAAACCTACTCTTGTACAATAACTTTGAAAAGTCATATTAAAATAACAAAATAAACACTATAGTCAGGAGAAGTAAAGCAATGCTTCCAAGAACACTTTCTTAAGGGAGTAACAATTGGGAGGAGTCAAAGATAGGGAAAACAAGAAGTTTTGATAATGCCAATGGACGCAGCTGGAGTACAGAGGTGGTAGGCCATGAAGGAGACCGCCCGGCACAGCAAGGGTTCCCTCCTGGACCCCGGTTATGTACAAACCACATCCAAACATCTGTTTTCACAGAGAAATAGAAAAGTTAAAGTGGCTTCTTTCTGGCTCAGACAGGAAAACAGCAGCCAATGACTTTGCATGTGTGTTTTTTAAGAGGAGAAAAAAGGGGAGGTCTGTTTTATTTTGAGTTAGGATGCAGTGGTATATTTTGAATGGTCATGTTAATTAGGTGAGCCTAAGGGGCTTCTGATTGCTGGACTTCAGTACTTTGATATCTGGACCTTGGTAGTCAGTCTCAGGAGGAGCATTTGGCCAAATTAGGGAATAGACCTTAGTGCCTAGCATTAGGAATTTAACCTAATGGTTTTTAGCAAGGCAGAGGGAATGGGGGAGAAGGGCAAGGTCTGCCAGAGCTGTGTTTGCTATGCTCGAGCTGGCCAGTGTCACTTCATTCCAGACCCTTAACAGAGCTCTGAAACTCTGGGTTGGCACCAAGATGGATAATTCTGTTCCAATACCAAGTCACCCAAGCTATTTCCAGAAGGGGTCAGAAATATCAAGTACAGAGCCAATTTGGGTAGCAGGCCAACTGGATTCATACTGTCCATACCACGTTTTGTGGCTAAACTTCTCCTGAATTGACTTTTGAATTGGAGGCATTTTCTGAGCATTTTGTATTTGACCTCATAAAGATCCCACCCAGAGAAGGAGATAGGAGATGGGGCAAGTGTATGTGTTCTCAGTTACATTACGTACTCTGTCTCCTGTACCCCACACCCATACACACACTTGCGCACACTCACACTCACCATACTCAGCTCTCTTATTCACAAACTTGTGCACATGCAAATGTACAAATATACCATTGCATACACCCCTTCTCACAGGTGCACCAAACATGTTTTGTTACATTAGTTCCTTTGTCCCCGAAATCCTTCCTGGCTGCCTCTGCCTCTCTCTCAGGTCTCTCAATTATTCCTAGCAAAGGGGGAGTTTAAAGAATGATCCTCCACAACTGTATTTTCTTATTTGGTGCCTGGAGAAACTCTACTTTCTGATAGTGTCTCACTCCCTTGAAGAGAATCTCTGAGCATCTGCTATGGATAAGGTTCTGTCACACTTGGACTATTGAGAAGGATACAAACATAATTACTGAGTTATCTTCTACCAACTACAAGCAGGCTCTGGGTTACATGTTCCACATGTGATTTCCCATTTAGCTTTTGTAGCTTACCCATGAAAGAGCTGTTCATAATTATTGATGGTCGAAGAAACTTGCTGAGATCACAGGGCAAGTGAAAATGTGTAACTTCCACTACATACAGCTTTTCATTGTGATAGAGAGAATTATCAGCTTTGAGGTAGAGTAGACATTTGAGCTGAGCATATGAACATGGAGATTTGACCATAAATGTCTAGAGGCTGTGAGTATCCTGGGAGAAAAGGCTTTGGGGGAGAATACACTAACACACTGTGCCTAGTCAAGGAGAACAGCAGGTTGTCTACTTTGGATTTGCAGGAGAATCCAGAAAGAATGACAGAGATGTGAGGCCCAGTCATTTACAGTGCATGTGTTTTATATCAGGGTCAAATGTAACTTAGCAGATCATGTGACTTTGCCTCAGTTTTTGAGAAATTTTTTTCAGTTGGGTGATTCATCAACAGATAATGTGAAGGACTCCTGTCCCATTCATCATGGTCTGCTTTCTGTATCATGGCTAGAAATCTTTTTAAAGCATCCATCCATTCATTCACCTGTAGAGGAGAGGCTTTGTCCCTTTCCTCATACAGAACCATCATCTCAACCATTTTCTTTATTTATATTCTCAAGCACACCTCCCTCCTCTGGACCACTCCAGTGGTTTTGAGCTCATCTCCCTGCCTTGGTTGGTCCCTCTTGTAGACACATTTCCTACACAAGTCATCAGAATTACCTTTTGGAAAGTCATTTGTGGCTACGTTGTTTTCCACCTTAGAGCCAGTTTTAGAACTTGTCATCAAAAGCAAATAGTTAACTAATAGCCCTGTGTGTCCTAAGGAAAAGCACCTTCAGGAAGGAGCTAAAAATTGACAGCATGGGTGGCCATTGTAACTGAAGCCCTACATTTAGGAAACTCTATGCAGTTAATAACACTGGAGCAGGGGTGAAGAAGGGCAAGAAATGAGACTGACAAGAAAGCACAGAAGGAGGACTCCCTGTAATAAATAGCCCAATTGCACGATTTGAGGATTTACGTACCACTCACAGTGCATGATCTGCTGGTGCGTACAGGAGCCTCTTGCTGCATAGACCTCCAGTCCCATGTTGCTCCTGACCTCACATTCCTTGAACATCTTAACTCATTCTTTCCATACTTCAATTATATCAGTCTTTGCAGCATTCTACCTCATAGCTGTTGGCTTAACTGTTTACTGAGAATTCTTCTAATGTCAATTCAGAAAGGAGGAGCCTTCCTGAAACACGAGGGCATCCAGAGTACAGAACGTGCAAATAACCTTCAATTTCTTGGTAGATCCAAGCAGGTGAAAACCATTTCTAAGAGCCTGAAGCACATGTACCTAAGATTCATAGAATAGAGTCAACATCCATCATATGAGTTTCTTATCAAAAGAATTGGAAGGGAACTTGAGCACAAAGGACTGATGATGCTCAGTGACGGGTTTCAGCACTCAATGCCATAACCTTTCAAGGTTCTAAAGAGATGATTAGACCCCCAAGGCTACAGGCAAATGGTAGAGGATGAGCTGCCCTCCCCTCCCTGATGGGGATGGGCACTGGCTCTCGCGGCTGACCTCCACTCAGGCTTCACAGGGATTTTGCTACTGTGGAGTTTAACAGCTGTCTGGATATTTTACTGCATCCCTGGGGTTCAAGTCAGGTCAGAAGACTGCCATAAAGCCCCTACTCTGTGCATGGTGCTGTGCTAAGTACTGAGGACAAAGGAAAAGATGAGTCACCATCTCTGGTCTCTGTGAGTTGTAATCCTTATTGAAAGAAACTGATGTACTCCTAGGTAATAAAGAATTTTCAAGTCCAATGTGCAGGTAGCAGCATTGCCTCTGCACCAGGCCATGCTGCCCACTTTCAGATTTTTTTCAACATTTATTTATTTCTTCTAGTTACATCTCAATCATAGTCCCTACCTTCCTCCCCCTGCTTTTTTTTAATATAAGGTGTATCTTTTTCCCCCAACAGCTCCCCATTTTAGTCCAATAAAAGGCTCTTTTTCTTAAAACAATAAATACAATACAAAGCAATAAGAACAACTAGGCCACAATTATGAAAATTATAAAGTATAACATACATTCCCAATGTCCAGTCCATACATATTTGGCAACTGTTATTAATATTCTATTATCTATCTATCTCGATGAGTTTAAAGTTCTATACTTAACTCCATTTCCATCCTAACTTTCATTGCCAACTTAAAAGCATCTTCTGAGCCCCAGAATATCCTTTTAATTTCTAAACAACTTAAAATTTGCTTATCCAAATATACAGAGATCTTCAAAAACCTCAAGAGATCTGTAGAATATGGCATTCAAAGATGTTTCCTTAACAAGATTTTTTGATATTGAGACATGTCAGCTCCCCCCATTCTACTCCAAGTGGATGATGGGCATCAAAGAATCTCCATTTGGAGATGGCTGCATTTGTGACAAGCTTGTCTCTGGGCAAGAGAAAGCCCTTGCTTCAACTGTAGACAGAATGTTGTCTGAAAAGGACTAAACTTAGAAGTAGATGAGTTGACAGCCTACATCTGCCAAGACAGGTTATGCAAGTCCTTCATAATTCCTGCTTTACAATTAATGTCTGTCAGAGATACTGGGCCAAACGGCTGAAGATAGATGCTCCAATGTATTGAGAGAAATTGGGGACGGTGCAGGCAGCCAGTCATTTCTTAGTTTTGGAAGCTGCTGGCTCTGCACTTCCTGTTTATTCAGATATATTTATCCTTTTTAGGTCTCTGATGTGGTTGAAGACTAGATAGTTACAGTCCTACTTTCAGATCTTAACTCAAGGATCATCTTGCCCTGGGATCCTGAATGCTTACATCCAGTGTCAGAGGCAAAGCTGTCATCATATCCATCATCTTCCTGACCTCTAAGAAAGGGAGAGACTCAGAGTATGAGGAACAGACTGGACAGAAAGTATTTAGGAGATACACAGATCCTTTCTCTGGGATAATAAGGTATTGCTAATTAACCATGTAAAACTTCATGTCCTGTTAGAAATGATTTTTCATTTTTCTGATCTGACATTATTAAAAGCTGATCAAAGACCAACACCATCACCCTACAGACAAGAAAGCTGAGTCCTGGAGATGGGGTGTGATTGAACCTTACATACACAAACAGGTCCAGTGGAGCCAGATGAGAACCAGGCTCCTCCCACTTTGTCTCATTGCTTTCTCATATAACTTCTAGAACTATCTAAAATGTCAAGTTTATTGATGTTTTATTCCCTTCTGTTATTTAAAAAGGACAGTTTCATATACTTAAGTGTATGAATGTGAGAGAAGGATGCAAGTTGTTTTATATAGAAAGACCTAGGCAGCCAACTGGGTCATCTTCCATGAAGATCCCTTTGGTGGTCTGAATGAGATGTCAACCATAGGCTCAAGTGTTTGAATACTTTTTTTTCTTTTTTTCTTTATTTTTTATTTCTTCAAGTTACATCTCAATCGCAGTCCCCTCCTTATTCCCTCCCTCCAGTCCCACCCTCCCACCCTAAACCCCCCATCCTCTTCCTTTTTTTTTTTTTTAAGTTTACGGTATATCTTATTTCCCCCTACAGTTTCCCCTTTCAGTCCAACAAATGGCTCTTTATCTTATAATAATAAATACAAAGCAACAGAGGTAATTAGGCCACAGTTATGAGGGTTATATGGCTTAGTGTACATTCCCAATGTCCAGCCCATATGTATTTGGCACCTGACTTTAACATTCTACTATCTAAACATCTCCATGAGTTTAAAGTTCCATATCTAACTCCACATTCATACTAACTTGCAACACAATTTTAAAAGCATCTTCTTAGGTCTATAACACTCTCTTGACTCCTAAACAACTCAAAATTTAATTATGAGACTCTAGCTATCTGTTCTTCAACCACCTCAGAGACCTGAGAGGGATAAATATATCTGATTTTATAGGAAGTACAGGGCCTGCAGCTTCCAAAACTAAGAAATGACATACCAGTGGCTGCCTGGACAGTTCCCATTTTCTCTCCATACATTACAGCATCAATCTTCAGCCGTTTGGCCCCATTTTTCTGACAGATATTGATTGTAGAGCATGGGTTATGAAGGACTTGTCTATCCTGTCTTGGCAGAGCTAGGCTGTCGACTTACCTGCTTCCAGGTTTTGTCCTTTTTGGACAGCATTCTGTCTACAGTTGGAGCAAGGGGCTTTTCCTACCAAGAGATAGGCTTGCAACTAATTCAAACATCTCCCACTGGAGATTCTTCGATGCTCATCTTCTACTTGGAGTAGAATAGGGGGTGCTGTCAGGAGTTGATATGTCTCAATATAAAAATCTAAAGTTGCAAAAACATCTTTGAATGCCATATTCTGCAGATCTCTTGAGGTTTTTGAAGAGGCCCTATCTATCTCTTATATTAGGATAAGCAGATGTTGCTTGTCTCTTAGCAGCTTTATTTCTGATTAGCTTAGCAAGTAACTATAATAGGCTGTCATAGTACCTAACAAAATGACCGGTTTGCATAACTATTAGTTTGCATTTCTTAATTATCCTAAACAGTTTATGACAATTAGTAGTAAAGGCTGAAACATCACATTTCATTTTTTTTCTTTACACCCTAACCCTTCCATCCCATTTCTCTGGGGTGGGGTGTCCTTATGTAACAGTCCCTCATCTCAGTTGAGAGGTCGTATGAGGGCCAAGAGCCTCCTCATTTATTGGGGATCTACGAGGCAGTACCATCAGTGAAAAGTGTCTCATTGCCCGGGAGAGAGAACTACTAAACAAACAAATAAGCAGATAAAAAAGAATAAAAAATAGAAAAAAATACTTGATCCATAGTTTGTGGAACTCTTTGAGAAGGATTAGGAAATGTGGCCTTGCTGGAGGAAATATGTCACTTAGGGTAAGCTTTGAGGTTTCAAGAGACTCACTCTATTCCCACTGCCCCTCTCTAACTCACAGATCAAGCTGTAAGCTTGCAGCTTTTCCTTCTACTATACCTTGATTTGTCATCATGGTCTCTGACCCTCTGAAACTGTAACCCCCAGATTAAATGTTTTCCTTTATAAGTTCCCTTGGTCATGGAGTTTTATCACAGCAATAGAAGAATAACCAAGAAAGCTGCCGTGGTTATAGTGTTGCAGTGGGAAGTAGGAGGTAAATTGTACTTCAGAAGCTTGTCCTGACTCCACAGGGTACTCTGACTTCACTGGATTATTCAGGGATTATTTAGAATGAACCAGGCTAAATCTTGCCTGAATACTTACATTTTCTTTTTCTACTTCCTAATTACTTTGAAGTAGAGAATTTCTTCCCACATGGGCCTTGACTGTCATAATATTCTGCCCAACTGTATAAAGCCAAGAAAATATTTGCAGAACCCTCCAAAACCATGAACCAAAATAACCCTTCTTCCCTTATGTTGTTCCCCTGAATATTTTTTCTTTCACAGCAATGAAAATGCTAACCAAAGCAGAATGTGCTCTGTGAAGGGAACATGAATTCAAATATTTAGTTACCATAAATGAAACATTCTGTTATTAAGGTCAAACTTCTCAATTTTAAAGGGAACACAAATTTCAATTTTTTCCTCCTACCCAGAGGTGAAGGCAACAGCTATGAATCATTAGCAACCAACTGGAAACTTTAAGACCAAGTTAGAAATATGGTTTTTCTTTGCCTTAATAGACTGTAAACTTCTCCTGAGAGGATATATATTTTTGTAATCATAAATTTTTTTGGGGGGAGGAAAGGGTTTATTTGGCTCACATTTCATCATCACTGTTCATTAAAAGAAGTCTGGACAGACAGGAACTCAAGCAGGGCAGGAATCTAGAGGGAGGAGCTGATGCAGAGGCTGTGGAGGGGTGCTGCTTAGTGGCTTGCTCCTCATGACTTGCTCAGCCTTTTGTAAAGAACCCAAGACCACCAGCTCAAGAATGACCTCACCCACGACCCCTCCCCCATCATTCACTAATTATGAAAATGTCCTACAGCCAGATATTATGGAGACATTTTTCTCAACTGAGGTTCCCTACTTGCAGATAACTCTAGTTTGTGTCAATTGACATAAAACCAGCCAGCACAATTGACCCTTTGTCAATTTGACATGCAAACACATGGCTGTTAAGCTATAACCTTTCCTTTCTTGTTCTTCCCCGGGATCACACATTAATATCAATATTACAATATAAATGTTCCAAACTTTAAGAGCCCCAAAGTCTTTAAAAATTTAAAGACTTAAAAATTCAGTCTCTTTAAAATCAGCAGTCTCTTTTAAGATCCAAAGTCTCTTAAAATTCAAAGTCTCTCAACTGTGAGTTCCTGTTAGAACAAAAATAAATGAAATACTTTCATATTCCAAGAGTGAAGAACCTGGGCACAGTCACAATCTGAGCAAAGCAAAACCAAAATCTGGCAGTGCAACTAACTCAATGTCCGATGTCTGGGATTCATTCACTTCCAGTCTCCTGGGGTTGGGTCACTTCTGTGCTCCGCTCTCTGTAACACATAGCTTGTCTTCTAGGCTCTGGCTGGCTCCACTCTTTCACTGCTACTGTTCTTGGTGGCCATCACATAATACTGCCATCTCCAAAATTTCTGGGGTGCCTGGCTGCAACTGGCTCCACTTCACCAATAGCATCTCCTGGGCTCTCTTCAGGGATTCCAGCCCTGCCACTCAGTGCCAAACCTCATGTGCTCTCCATGACCAGTTCATGCCCTCAAAACCAGTTCTGCCTGCATGACTCTTACAATACCAAGTCTGGCTGCCTCTAGAACATGGTTTGCATGCTGAGCCTGAGGAAGCTCTTCCCAGAAGACTTCACCTCCATGATGCTGGTCTCTTCTTTTTATTTTATTTTATTTTTTTAAATAATTTATTTTTTATTTCTTCAATTTACATCTCAATCACAATCCCCTCCCTACTCCTCCCTCCAGTCCCACCCTTCCACCCTCCTCCCTGTCAACCCCCCAGCCTCTTCCCTTTTTTTTTAGTTTAAGGTATTTCTTTTTCCCCCCAACAGCTCTCCCTTTCAGTCCAACAAATGGTTCTTTCTCTTATAACTATAGATATAATACAAAACAACAGAAATAAATTTTTTTACCAAGTTCATACATGTACACATACACATATACATGCTTGATTGATATTACTATATCCATTATTTTATTTAAATTTGATAACCTCTTGGTGAGTGAATAAAGAATATATTCATATTTAGAAGTTTATCACCATGACAAATGGCCTGTCCCAGTTCACATCTTGAAGAGAGCAAATTGAGAGTCTAATCAAAGTTTCCCTATGTTCCATGGCCTTACCAGGACACTTATTGCATTCTATTTGTGTATCCTGCCACCACCAAATGCATATAAATAAACACAAAGAGATTGGCATGATAGCCAACAATATATGATATCCCAGTCCTACTGTAGGAGAAATCTATGTCACTGATCTTTCTACAGATACCCACTACTTACTGTAATCTTACCACACACACCAGGAGTGTTAAGCTGCGTGGTTAATGAGTGGGGATGCTTTATGGGGGCACCCTACATCAGAGCAGTAGGACAGGTTGGAGAGGGGGTAAAGGATGGGAGGATAGGGCTGGGAGGGGTAGAGGGAGAGGGCTGTGATTGAGATGTAGTTTGAATTAATAAATAAATGTAGTTTAAAAGAAGAACTGTTCTTAGAGTTTGGCTACTTCCATCTACTTTGGACAAATTGCTAGTCTTCCTGTGTCTGTTTCCCATTAATAAAATGGACTGGTGTAAATGCATCTGTCTCATAAGATATTTGTAAATAATCCACCAGACACTTCCCAGAGGTCTTTAGCTCTACTTCTAAAAATACTTCTACAAAGGAGGTATCTCCATTCTCAGTTTTTAGGGTAATTAAATCAAGGTTCAAAATGTTTCAATCACATGACAAAGATTACACAACTAAAAAGATTGAGAAATATTTTGCTCCATTCTGTGTCAGAGAATGATAATTTCAAATAACCAAGTCAACAGCATGTAGATTCCAGTTTCAACCAGCAGTAGACACAGGATCAAGGGTCTCTGGCCAGCTGATTCTGAAACCAGTCCCATAGCTCCTTTGCTGACCTCAGTATTCTGTGCTGTTTCTTTTCCCCTCCAGATATCTCATGTTCTCAAACTCTCTCTTGCAAATCTGAGCATAAGAACACACTGTTCTTCTAGACCTTGCAGAAAATGACTTTCAGAAGAATTTCCTAAGATCATCTACATCTCTGTGATTGTTTTCTTGGAAGCCTCAGAGAGTCTGGACGATGACCCTGTGTTCATCCCCATGACGATGCTTTAATCACCTGGCATGTACTCTTCATTAGCAATGGAAAGATTCAGTAAACTCCATTTTCCATGCTTACCTGGACATCTGGATCTTAGAGCATATCGAATTCATTCATTTTAATGAGCACATTTCAAATTACAGATTTATGGCCATCTATCTTTCAATGATTCAAGAGTTTCAAGCTGGTCCTCATCAAAAATAAAATTGTCTTCCAACACCTGCTCCCTTCCTCCTGCTATGTCACCATCATCATCATAAACAGCAAATCCATCACCACTGAGCCTACCTTACTATCTCTTTTGAAATTTTTATTTTTAAAGACTTTTTAAAATCTCATTTTACATATATGAGTGTTTTGCCTACATGTATGTATGCATACCATGTGCATGGCTGGTTCCCTTGGGAGTCAGAAAATGGAGTTAGATTCCTTGGAACTAGAGTTACGGATTCTTATAAACTACTATGTGGATGCTAGGAATCGAACCTGGTTCTTAACTAATGATACAACTCTCTAGCCTCCTTTTTAAATTTTTAGATAAAGTTCATATCTAGTAAAATGTACTTTTTGAAGTATATAGGTATAAGCTTTTACAAAAGAATTTCTAAACACTTTCACTCCAAAGAGCCCCTATGTCCACTGGCATTATTCCTTTTCTCTAGATCTCAAGACCTGACAACTACTACGGTAATTTCTATCACTATAATTTTGCCACTTATGGAATATAAAAAGATGAAGTATTTCTAGTTGTGATCTTTTGTGTATTTTAATGTAATGCTTCTCAAGTTCATGTTTATTTGGTCTGCTATTCCTTAATCCTAAGAATTTTGCAGCATTTAAAATTATTGAAAATTTTCAGTCTTATATTCCTGTAAATTAAATTCATCTTGTCTGAGTGAAGGGAAATATTTTGTTTGTTTTCTTTTTTGTTCAATTCATTTTAATGAAAAAAAGAAATATTTAAATGGCAATGTTCATGGTAGCAAAATTGTAGATTTATTACCAAAATCCTGATTCATGAATGAAAATACTGAAAATCTAAACTTTACTCAAATTAAAACTTCTATCAAAAATATGACCTCCAAGATACTGAAAAGGCAAGCATCAGAAAGAGAAAATATTTGCAAAAGGATGTCCGATAAAACCAAAAGCACAGTGAACATTTAATATTCAACAATAATAAAACAAATAGCAAAATGAACCAAATACTTTAACAGTTGCTTTGCCTAAGGCATACAGATGGTAAATGAGCAAATAAAATATTGCTGTCCATGAAATGTCATGAATGCAATGCAAAGTTAAAAAGTAAGACATCATTTATACCTATTAGTAGAAATGATATCCAGAACAAACCTTGACAACATCAAATGCTAGTGAGAATGGGGAGCAACAAGAATGCTCGCTCACTGCAAAGGGAATTTCGAAGACGACAGAGCAAAAGTCCTCCTATATGACTCAGCAACTGCACAACTTCAATTTACCGAAACAAGTTAGAGAGTACATGTTAGCACAAACTCACAAGTTGATGTTTAGAACAGCAATATTTCTTTATTTTTATGCCAAAATTTGGAAGCCTCCAGTGGGTGAATAGGCTGCTGGAGTTAGTTTCTCCAGACAATGTATGTTATTCGACCAAAAGGAAAGAGCTGTCAATCCCGGAAGACATGGGTGAAATGTAAATTAAGAAAATAAAGCAAATTGAAAAGGTTACATATTGCAAAATTCCAAATATGCTGTTCTAGGAAATCTAAGCCTTGGAGACAGCACAAATATGGCTGGTTGCTGGGGACAGAATGAAGAGGGAGAGAAGAAAAGACATTTTAGGACAATGAAGTTACAGCATAGGATATTATCAATAGACATGTGTCATTTTACATTTGTCAAAAGCTGTGAGGTGTACAAGAGTGACATGCTCTAGGTCTAGGTAACAGTAAAATCTCAATGTAGACACCTCAACTGTAACAAAATATTCCCCTTGTATAGGAGACATTGATGATGGGGGAAATTAGCATGTGTGAAAATAAAGGAAGGTCTATAAGAAATCTCTGTTTCTTCCACCTAATTTTACTGTAAGTCTAGACTTGATTTAAGTACTAAAGTCTATTTTTAAATTTTTCCAGGCATTCAGGTTTGAGAGGACAGCTGATACCATGCCCTCAGGTTTACCAGCACCAACTCCAATCCTCACCATAAACCTGCAGTGCTATCTCATTCGTGAATGAAGAACATAAACAAGACTTTCAAAAGCTAAATGCTTTACCTCAGATCGCACAAAAGCTGCTCAGAAAAGTGAGTTGCATACTGAAGTCTGTCCTATTGCACAGCCCATGCTCCTGCTGCTATAACTGCTCCAGGCACAGGAGAAGATCTCCCACTGTGACAAAGAAGTACTTCTTGTACTCAAAGGAGGCCATGGAAATTTTTTACTTAAAAAAAAAAAAACCCACCTTGCTCTTGTTATTTTGCTGGAGGTGGGTGGAGAATATCTAAACAATTTTGAGAGCATGGCAACTGTGTGTCATGCTTCAGCAGCATAAAAATGGCTAGGCAGAACCTTGCCAAACTTTCAGAAGTGGGGGAAAAATCATCTTTGGGCTCAGAACAAGCCTGATAAATTCCAGCCCAAAGGGTGAGTTGAAAATGCTAAAGGTTCCGCAGTCACTGGCTCCTTATAAAAACGACTCTGCAATGATAACTATTGCAAAGCTGGGGCTGTAATACAAGCAGTCTAGTCCCAAAGGTCAGATTGGCTGCAAGAAAAATTAAAAGCTGCCTCCAGCCTTTGGCTTCTCTCTGTACCCTGCTAATGGGGCCTGCCTAGAAAGACAGTTCTCCACCTTGCTTTCTGACTTCTAGAGAAAATAGCAGTGGTCCTAGTGGGACCTGTTTGTGGAAAAGAATATAGAGTGCCGTAACATTTTAGAAAGAACAGCAGTCTCTTTGTAGTGAGGTAGTGAGTTACCAACCTAAGACACCACAGTTTTCAGAGGGTGTTTGAAATCTTCGAAATGAAACACACTCTTGTCTTGAGCAACTTTGTACTCGTGTGTAGCCAGCACAGGGCTAGGTGTTGAAAACACAGTGGATTTTTCTGCCTGTGAAATTATTTGGCAGCGTTTAGGGCCTATATGCATGTGTCTGGAGGATATAAATGAATATCTATTGTCATAAGGGTATAGTTCCATCTTACTTGAATTGGGAGGTGGCTGTATCTTGTCTGTACATCTCATAAGACCAATGACTGGTGCTCCATGGTGAGGAATAGCAGCCAAAGCAAGAAATCTCTATTTCCCAGCATCACCCTGTCCTCATAAGCCACTGACAAAGTAAAGAAAAAAAACCCAGAGGGGATAAGAGCTCCACAAAAAGACTAACACAGACAAATAACCTAGGCCCATGAGGGATCACAGAGACTGAAGCACCAATCAAAGAGCATGCATGGGCTTGACCTAGGTCCCTGCACATATGTAGCAGATGTACAGTTTGGTCATCATGTGGGTCCCCTAGCAAGTGGAGCAGAGGTTATCTCTGTCATGGACTCTTTTCATGATGACCACAGTCAGATTAGTTAAGAGGCCCCTCATCAACTGAACTCAGCATGGGTTAGCTAATTACATTTGCAATCCCTTATTTTAAAGAAAATCACCTTTGATCTATTATTGCAGGGTAGACACAATAGAGGAACCTGGTGGAAGTGGGTGCCCTTCCATCTCAACCTATCACTTCAACCAACTACCTAAAACAACCTATCAGCCTCGTTAGGGAACCGGTAACTCACAGTGTAGACATCATGTTTAGGTTAATCCATTTACATCACAGAAAGAAACTAACTCACACATACATAAATACATGCTTTGGTTTCCCCCACTCACCTCCCATTTCACCTGTGTTTTGCTAACTATACTTCTGCTAACCGAAGGAGAGAAAATAAGATTTGTTTGGGAGCAGGTAGATGGATCAGTAAAAGGGCATTATCAAAAGGAAATGTATTCATCTGACTGTAAGGGGCTCTCCCTTTACTGTCTCCCCACTAGTTGCCACAGAAAAAGCTGGAGATTATGTTTAACATAAGGGTGTTCTATATTTGATAGTGTTCAAGGTCTGGCAGAGGTTTTGTTTTTTGGGGGTTTTTTTCTTTTGTTTTGTTTTGTTTTGTTTTGTTTTTCTTGTTCCAGAAGATGTTAGCACTTTTCAAACAGCAAATAAAATTGGACATCAGGAAATAACATGTTCTTCTGTGTGACCAATTCAAAGAAATGGTATCTTCTCCTTCTTCCTCTTGACTTACATTCAATTTTCTTAGAAAAGGACACAGCTATGATCTGAAGACCTACTGTGTGCAGACTGAGTGATGCTTCAGAAGAAAGAGAAATTAAAACAACTATCATTAAAGATGTTTCTAACTAAGTGGAAACATAAAGAAGATAGGCAAGACAAGGAGGCTTCTGTGAAGTTTATGTGATTAAGCAATAATCTGTGTTTTGCTAGAAGTGTAACACATATACAGAAAACTTAAGGGAAATGGCTGAAAAAGGCAGCGGGAGGGAGGTGGGGAAGGAAGGGGAGTTCATCAGAGTTGAACAGGCTTGAAGTACATGACTCACTTGAATGAAAATCTCTTTATGGATGATGACCATAAGCCAAAAAAAAAAAAAAGAAAGAAAGAAAAGAAAACCAACCAGGAAAAAAAAATGTATTAGAAAGAGTGGTTGTGGGGATGCGGGAGTATTATATGAGATTTGAGCATTGACAATTCATCCTACAAACAAGCCACAGCAATTTTTGGAAATCTTACTGGCAACACACTGTCCTAGTATTTCCAGTCCTAATAGGAACAATTGCTGAAACAGGCAGGTACCTGCTAGGTCAGGAGGAAGAAAGGCATTTGTAGAATCCCAGTTTGAGATTACTGAAGGCACTCCTTCCTCTTGGTTTTTAGAAGAATTCTATCAAAACAGAAAGCTGTTGGAAGGCAGGAATATGGTTCAGTTGATTAAGGTGTGTCTGCTGAAACATGAGGGACTAAGTTCAACTTCCAGAACCTTCTAAAAATATTGTTAAGCATGATGGCACATACTTGTAATCCCAACTCAGAGTGGAAGAATGGTATAGGGAATAGTGACAGGGTATAGTGTGTTGGGGTGGGATGAAGACAGCTGGATCCCTGGGATCCTTGGCTGAGCAGCTCAGCTGGATTGGCAGGTGAGTTCCAGATGAGAGACTCTGCCACAAAGAAAACAAAGTGATGAGAAACTGAGGGAGATGCACAAGGTTCACCTCTCACCTCAACACACAAGCACACAAACATATATGCCATGTCCCAACCCACACACACTTAAGTGACACACCCCATAAACACATACACACATACATACAAATTCAAGGAAGATAAAACTGTCATCACAAAATAACCCAATGACGACTCCTCAAGAGGGTCCTCCATATTTTCCCTGGCTCATTAATATAATTAGGCCCAAGAAAGGAGAAGCCAGTCAAAGGAGACACCCTCAGTACCAAGTATGAAACTTTAGGGTCTAGGTTCTCAATGGTGGCCATGACTAATGTGGGGATTGTGGAAAATGTGACAATAGTGAAAGGTTTCTTTTTTTTTTTTATAAATACTTTATTTTTTTTTCTTCAAGTTACATCTCAGTCACAAACCCCTCCCTATTCCCCCTTCCTATCCCGCCATTCCACCCTCTTCCCCCCAGAAGTTTCCCCTTTCAGTCCAACAGATGGTTCCTTCTCTTATAACAGTAAGTATTATACAAAACAACAGATATAAATATGCCACATTTATGAGAGTTAAATGGCCCAGTATACCTTCCCAACGTCCAGTTTATACATATTTGGCCCCTGACTTTAACATTCTACTATCTAACCATCTCCATGTGTTTAAAGGTCTATATCTGACTCAACATTCATACTAACTTGCAACACACTTTTAAGAGTATCTTCTTAGATCTATAACACCCTCTTGAATCCTAAACAACTCAAAATTTAGCTGTGAGACTCTAGCTGTCTATTCTTCAACCACCTCAGAGACCTGAGAGGGATAAATATAAAAACTAAGAAAGGACATACCAATGACTGCCTGGACAGTTCCCATTTTCTCTCCATACATTCCTGCATCAGTCTTCAGCCTTTGGGTCCTGTTTCTATGACAGACATTTGTTGTAGAGCAGGGATAATGAAGGACCTACCTACCCTGTCTTGGCAGAGTTAGGCTGTCGACTTCCCTGCTACCAAGTTTTGTCCTTTTTGGACAGCAGTCTGTCTGCAGTTGGTGCAAGGGGTTTTTTCATGCCAAGAGATAGGCTTGCCACTAATTCAACCATCTTACAGTGGAGGTTCTTCGATGCTTATCTTCTACTTGGAGTAGAATAGGGGGTGCTGTAAGGCGCTGATATGTCTCGATATCAAAAAAAAAGAAAATCTTGATTTAAGATAACATCTTTGAATGCCATATTCTGCAGATCTCTTGGGGTTTTTGAAGATGCCCTATCCATCTCTTGTATTTAGATAAGCAAATGTTGCTTGTCTCTTAGCAACTTGATTACTGGGTAGTTTAGAGAATATCTGTGATAGACTGTCATAGTAGCTAACAAAGTGACATGTTTGCATGACTAGGAGTTTGTTTTACTTAACTATCCTAGACCATTTTAGACGGTTGGTATCAAGAGGCCAGAGCTTCACATTTTACTTTTAAGTATCTCTAGGTATGATACCATTAGGAAGCGTTACCTTTAATTTTGTATCAATATACCAAGATCTATTCAATTGTGGTTAAATATACTCTTAATTATGTATCAATATACAAAGATCAATGCCTATGTAGCCCAATACAATCTTAATATTACGTCCATATACAAGGGTCAATACCATTGTGGCCAACTATAATCTTAATTTTGTATCAATATACAAAGATCAATACCGATGTAATCCAATACAATCTTATTTTTGCACATTAAACAATGGTCAATACCACTTTAACAAAATAAACTACTAATTTTGTGTCAATATACAAAGGTATAAGGGCATATTCAATAATCTGCCCATTCTTCTTGGACCTTCAGGTGAAAGGTTTCTTAATGTGCACTGAACTAACATTAACTCAAATGTGTCCCAAATCTGAGGTGCTTCTGTTAGGCTCCATGCACAATTTATGCAACATCACTACAGCATTTAGAGTGAGCTCTCAGATTGCACCATGCATATCTTTGCACCAGGTACCATCAGAACATGTGAGTTACAGTGCCCAAAGCATCTCAGATTAGATTTTAGATTTGAGACTATTATTAACTGTGAGCTGCCATGATTTTATTGTGTATTCAAAATGTTTCCTGCTCTCATAATGGTTCAAATATAAAAAGTAAAGAAGCTTAATAATGCCCTACCATCATTCCTCATCATGCAAGTGTCAAATAGTATAGTTTTTTTGTTGTTGTTGGTATTGGGGGGGGCAGGAAGATACTTGGTGATAAAAATTGCTATTTGTGTTGCTGACTTGAGTCTTATTCAAGCATTTATTAAATGAATTTTGACTTGAGATTAGGACAGAATTTCCAATAATTTCTGAAATGGCCCCAAGCAGACTTCTGCGATTGGTATCACTTTATTTATGCAAAACACATACTCAGTATTGACAATTATAAAATAAAAATATTGCTCACATCTAAAAACCATCAAAGATGCTCTTATCCTGCTGTGTCATTATCCAACTAAGATCTTACTCCTTATGCCAAATAAACAAGCAAACCCATCTCATCAACTCACACATTTGGGTTTTTTTTTTCTTTAACAAATGATAAATCTACAGGTATACTAAAGAATTACTTTTCAATAAATAACTTTATGCTCCCCCCCCCCAGTTGTTTGATACCTACCTGCATACTTATTTTATATACCTACCAATGTAAAGGCTTCTGGGGTGGTGGGAGATGGAAGTTGCACAAGAAAAAAGTTTAAGAATACATTCTCTAAAGTATGAATGCTCTGTGTTTCTCCTGATTGACCCTTCCTATGGCCCCCTCACATACCACAAAGACCCTTGTTGGGGAAGAGTTTTCTGATAGGCTGATTTCAATGCTGAGATCTGGTTACCACACCTTCTGAGGCATTCTCTTGATTGGTTAATAAAAGTCACTGATAGCCAATTAGCTGGGCAGAAAGAATATAGGAAAGTGAGACTTCCTAAGATTAAAACAGTAACCCTGCATTTTACACAGAGGAATTGATCTTTCCAATGGGAGACATGGAAGCAGATAGATGTGTTTGAGTGATAGATGTGTACTCTGGAAGGTAATAACAGGCACATGGTAGTTTGGGATTAGGTGGTCCAGGTTAACTTAGAGTAGCTAATTGAGAGTCTGCCCAGCTAAGGGCCAAGCATTGAAACATTAAAAGGTCTTGGTGTATTTAATTATTGGGGAAAGGACTGCAGCAGCTTATAGACCATCAGTCCAAGCAATCCAGGGCCATCGGCCTTATGCCAAGCCGCCGGCAACTCTACCAGCCTAATATATCAACTTATATTATTTAACAGAGTTTAGGTTACAGGTGGTGTAGGCAACCCTTGGTCCAGGGCTTTTTCCCAAGACAAATCAGCTGCTGGCTGATATCCCTCCAGGCCAGCTGCTCCGCCAGCCTGATCTTACAGTTTATACTTATTAATAAATGCAATTGATAATTAAATTACAGCTTCAGACCCTACATCAACCACACTTGATTCAGATCTCATGATCCATTATCCACACAACTGGCTTCTGCTGCAACCACAGCCAGCCTTCCCCATGGAAGCACACAGGAACAAGGGCCAGCAACTGAAAGGACAAGCTTAGGGTCTCACTGGAATGCTTCCTTAGCCTTCAAGACAATGCTGTGCCATGTTCTCTAGCAGAACTCTTAGCGGTCCATGAGGACAGTGTGGGGAAGGAAGATCCTATCACATTTGATGTGGCTTTCCTGTTAGGGACATTTGCAAGTATGGGGGAATGCCAAGGAACGAGCAGGATTTTGATGGATAGAAATGGAAATTGAACATTTCTCAGTACAAAAGAGAGTAAGTCTGTCCTTTCCCCAGGTGCAAAGACAGGCTATGAAGATAGAAGTTTGCCATGTGGACTGAAAGGGTTATAAGGCAATTTGTTCTTAGCCCACAAATGACTAGATGCCATCAAAGTCTTCTCAGCTTCTCAAGCTGGACATTTTTCTGTCATTTTCTCTTTAATTAGAAGCAGAGTTGAGCTCTCAAGCCTTAATTTTGCTCTTTGCCTGTGCTAATGACATGATTGGTGATTAGCAGACATAAAAGGAGAGATGCCTTCCACAAAGGCCATTTAAACTATGCTCAGGGTTAATTCCTTCATCATAAACTAAAAAAGGGGGGGCTTCTTCATCCAGACCTAATGAGACTCCACAAAGAAAGGTTCTGTGCTTCCCATGCACAGTCCCAGGGATTCAATATACTAATTAAAATGCAGTGCAGCTCCAGCTTCCCCATTTCCAAAGACCTGTCACTCCAAGAAAGCAATGAGGCTAAAAGTTCAAATTGGTGAGCAGAGCAAGGCACAGGGCTCCCAGGCGCGAAGGCCTCTGAACAGCACCAAGCAGCCAGGCACTTCTCACGGGGAGAGATGGAATGCCTTCTGGTGTTTGTGTGTAACTCATAATAACTAATTTTATTCTTAGAAGCAATTTCCATTACTGGCCCTGTTTATTATCACATTATTTTCTCAATAGCAGCAATAAACACACTAAAGTCTCCCTGTTTGCCCACATTTTTATTACTGCTCACAGTCGTCAGGAAGGGTAAGCTGTGAAGAATAGGCTCATTATATAGGCTCCCCAGTGCTACTGGCACCTCCAGTAGTACCCAGAGCCCCATAGGCCAGCCTGGGAGAGGATCAAGAGTCTGTAGACTGTCTCAAGCAACAGAGAAAAAAAAACCATTATATGAGGTTGTGATGTCCGAACCAGTCATTGCTAAGGTATCCATCAAGTTGACTTTCTAATTGTAGTTTTTCGACCTACTACAAAACAATATAATAAACACCACAACTGAATGCTTACCACAGTGAAGGAAAGGGGACTTTGAATCTGTAGGTCATGGTCCTTCCAAGGATGAGTTAAAAACAAACAAAAAGGATTATGACAGTGATACTCAAACTGTGGGTCAACACACATTAAAGGGTCACAGCATTAGGAATGTTAAGGAACTGTATTAGTGGGTCTCGGCATTAAGAAGGTTGGGAACCACTGGGTTTTGGAGAATATTAGCAGAGGAGAGGATTGAACCACACGACTATGTGCCAGAATATTTGGGAAGCACAGCTTATCATTCAAGCCTCTGAGGGCCATCCCAAATTCCTGAAATAAGAAGATCAATAGGCTTTAGAATTGAAAAGAGCTGTGTTTGAGTCCTGGCCATTCCTTGCTTAGCTGGGCAACATTGGTCACTTCCACCTTTGCCCTGCCCTCTGATGATAAGGATCAATCAGCTGCTTGCTAGGGTCAGTGGGTACAGGAGAAGAAACAGCAGAGACCAAATCAGATTAGAACACTACCTCAGCTGTGCTGTGGAAGCCCCACACTGTTAGGGGCAGCTCATTTATGTCCACATGCTTGAATCTTACCTGTCTAACATGTGGGTGATGATGTCTTTCTCTCAGGTTTGCTGTGAAGATTAATGAGATAAAGAGATGTGAACATGCTTCATGAAGGGAAGGTGCCTCAGACTTAAGGGCTTGCTGTTCCCTCGTTATCTACTGTCCTGGAAAAAGGTATTGCTCCTAATGGGCTTCACTATCCATTCTCAGGGGCTAATGGCTCAGACCATGGCCTGTGTGCAGCCTGGTGTCTCCCTCAGTGAGAACACCCAATGTGTGACAGGATCTCAGGTGGAAAACCATACTGTGGATATGTCACCTGAGACTCTTTTTCCTGGGGACCACAGGCATTTAGATATTCCTCAAGGTCCTCTACCAGCTGGTGGAAAGAGGGCAGATAAAAGGCATGTCGCAGAAGACAACCCAAGACCCCATCTGGACAAGTCACATTTCTTAGTTACTGTTTAGCCTCTCTGCTGACTTGTATCTTCTAAGAGTATTCTAGTCTATTTCAATTGACCTGTAGGATAGTTGATATGAATCCTTGCAGAATATAAGATTTATCTATATAGAGACCACTGAATAATGATCCTGGAGTCAAGGTTCTCTGTGAAGAAATCATTATAGTCAGCTGACTCTGACACCTAGGAGTATGTCCTTCCTTACAATGCTCTATGGTATCTGTGACAACACATTCAGTTTCAGAGTGTGTCTGTGAAAGAGAAAGCATGCCCCTCTCTTGGGAGTTTGATTTGTTATCTACAGAGGACATTGCCTTAAAAGATGGTTACCATAACCTCAGCATGCTTAGGGATGTCCCTATGGATAATGAAGCTTAGAGTTTGTTGAGCTCCTCAGCTCCACTGTCCTAGCTACTATGGTGCCAAGGACTCTGTAGGACTAAGTACATTAAGACACTTCTAAGAGAGATGAAACAGAAACTTGCCCTTTGAAGAACATTAGATGTCTCTAAGTCTGCCAATCAGTTGCAAACTAAAGCAAACCAACTGAATCCCTGCCCGACCAGCCCCTTTTACTGGGCTGCTGTAAGGGCCAGACCAAAATGGCAAATCTATAAATTGCAAAGGAAAATAAAGGCTAACTGTGTTCCATCACATAACTGTGACACTTACAGTAGAAATGTTGGCAGGCCCCAAACAATACATCTCTAGCAGATGCTGAAGCACTGCTTAAGGGACAAAACAGGTTACAATTCTCTTGAGAAAGCAAGTAAGATAATGGAAACAGCAAGCCTGGGTAAGAAGTTCCCCACACATCCGTATTCCTAATTCTGAATGCATTCATTCTAATTCCATGAAAGTTCAGAACTACAAGACAAAACTATGCTTATTATCAAACAGGCTAATATTTCATATTTATATCCATTCAAAGATTTCTGAATATACTAATATAACTACAAACTGACTAAAACACATACATGGGAATTATTTTCATCGAGCAAGAGAGACAGTTCAGTGTCTAGGATTCTTGATGCAGGAGCATGAAGATCATGGTACATATCCCTAGAACTCATGAAAAGCTGGATGCAATAGTGTTTATGTGTAATTCCAGTGATTGAAGGTAAGATGTGAAGCAGACAGGTGAGTCTCTAGAAGTCTACCAGCATACTAGCCTGGTATCCATGGCAGTGAACATGTAATCGTGTTTCAAATAACATGGAGGGTGAGGACTAATATTTGAGTCCTCTGGTCTCTATATGCTCAGTGTTGCACATGGATGCCAGACCAAACACATACACACATAAACACACACACACACACACACACACACACACACACACACACACACACAAACACACACACACGGGGCAGACTACTTCTATGTGTCAACTATTGCTGGTAAATTCATAGATTCAATATGATAAATTCATAGATTCATTGAACAAAAGATTCAATAATCAGGAACCATGTCTGGATGAAACAGAATCACTCAGGAAAGCCCTGCACTGGAACTATCAAAGCAAGAAGGCACCTTAAGCTCCATATGCAGAATGGCAAGATTAAGAGAAGCTAGTAGCATTGGGGTAACAAAATGTATCGCACCTGATCCACAAGTCAATGCTCAGTTCACTTCACAAGCCCAGATAATAAACACATTTTGAATGTCTGCCGTACTCATTATGTGTACCCAGGATTCAAGGATGAATAGGGTACAGTTGTCATCAAGGGCCCCACAGAGTTAGTAGGGAGGGAAGAAAAAAACTAATAGGTAAAAACTCAATGTGCATCAAGCAACTCATGAGAGCATAAAGAGGTATGCTACAGTGTACAGTGGTAGAGAAAAGCCCAATTCTGGAATCAGTTTAGAAGTTAAAGAAGCCAGAACCAGGCAGTTAATGAGAATACAATGAATACGATGAGAAAGAGAGTAAGACCTTCAGCTAAGGCAGAGAAATACTTCCTGATGCTTTTCCCGTATCCAGTTTCTCTTTCTTAGTCTCAGAATTCCAGTCACAGTCAAGGACACAGTGGGTCAGACTAAGGAAGTACATTTCCCAGAATCTCTATGCAGCTGAGATTTCCTGTCTGACACAGTTCTGGCCAATGAAAAGAGAGCGAGCACCTGCTACAGATTTCTAGAACAGTTTTGTTTTCTTAATTCAAATGATGTTCTTTTGTTATTTAACGTACGTAACTTCCCATTGCTATATTCTTCTTGAGTAGAAGACATCTTCTTGAATAGAAGACATTTCAGTTTTTGGTATCTTCAATCACTTTTGAAGCATTATGTCCTAATGTAAATAAACTCAGTAAATACTTCTATTGTTGGTACCAAGGTTGCTGTAGCCTTGCCTCTGAGAATGTCCATCAAAATAGAAGTCAAACACTTCGTCAATAATCATTAGCTCTGACAAATTTTCTAGTTTGATTCACTAAAAACTGTTTTACCAACTAATCCTAAATTTTATGGCACCTATATTGTTTTTGATGTGGAGACATGTTAAGCATAATTTTGGGTTGCAGTTTCTTGTGTATCTCCAATTTCATTTGCCAGGCAGGTCACAAAAGTTAAATATTTTATAAATGAAATAATGGGTTCCTTCTCTCTCTCTACTTTCCATCCTGGCTACTGCCACTTACACTTCATTGATTGACTGACTTATTTTCATGATTGAGGGAGAAGGGGTGCTGCTATCAGGGAGTGCACCAAGACTGGAAACATTTGCCTTATTTATCTACACATACCACATATCTACCCAATAGGTACTTACACATACAGCTCACACAGCACTTACACATGCAACGCCACATCTACCCAGAGCTGGCTTGTCAGAGAAGCTGACAAGGATATATTCTGACACTTTAGGCTGTGTATGAAGAATTGGCCATTAAAGTAACTATAGTACTATTTATTTCTTAGTGATGCGTAAATTATCAATAAGCATGGTGGCAAATAAAATAATGATAAATAGATAACATGTTAATCAATCACAACATCTAAATGAGTAAACCGGAAACATGCTGATGCATACCATGTATGATAAAAGAGCAGCTAGTCCATGTAAAGAAAACCCTACAAGGACTTATGTCTGCAGGAGGCATGCACTGTGATTGATGTGTGAAGTCACCTGTGTCAAATCACAAAGCCACTATGTACACACCTACCTACTTTCTCCTTTGCTCAAGAAAGCCAAATCTCTGTGCAGAAGGAAACAGGAAAGTAGAAGAATGGACTGAAAAATGATTGGGAGAAAGAGGTTTGCCCCTTCAGTAACAACAACCTTGACATTCTTCCTATTTATCCTGTAGATGACAGTGAAGTTCAGAATTCATAAGATATATGAAAAATGTAGGACCAGCAAAATTGTCCAAATTGAAAATGAATCTGCAATGTTCAAAAACAAGATCCATTGCTCTTTAAAATAGTTTCCACCCTCTCCCTTCTGGCTCTACCATTATGTAAATGTTAAGAGGAAAGGCTGTAAATCCTCTATCATTCTCTGTGGCCCCTGGTACTTACACTAACATGTGGGGCTCCTACATTCAGTACTACTTCTTCATGCTGCTCAGGACTCGTTACTCTACATTTAAAATCTGCATCTGTCACAACTTTGCTCATAAAACTCCTGACACACTCCTCTCCAATATAGAAAATATACTCCTTTAAATCAGAAGCTTAAGCTAGCCTTGGGCCCCTTTGAATTACCTCCCCCCCCATCACATCAGTCTTCTGTCCCTACCTGATTGCTGCTCTCTCTGCCTTTAGTCACAGGGGTCCTGGCCCTGAGATGGCCATTCCAATTCTGCAGTAAGCCTACTCATTTATGCAAGCACTTCCCCAACAGGACATCACAAAACAGAGTTCAGTCAGTGCCCTCGTGTTGTACATGGCCTCATAAGGGTTAAGAGCATTTGAATCTATTGAAATTTCAGCCTCTAAATTTTTTCTCTGAACTTCTAAGACACAGGATTATGTTCTTTTGGTTTTTATTATTGTTTGTTTGGTTGCTTGTTTGCTTTTGAAAGAGTCTCTCTACACAGCTGGCTTGGAGTTCATAATACAGTCTAAGTTAGTGTCCGATTTCTTTCATCTCTGTTTTCTGAGTACAAGAATTTTAGCTATAGCTATGGGCCATCAATCCTAGTCACAGATCATGGTCTTTAAAACAAGGTCACTAACAGTACCAGGTACACAGTTTGCTGTGAAATTAAACACAACCACCTACCTCCAGACACATATTAACCTGGTCTAGTCGCCCTGTCTTGAGTATCTTGCCCAGACCCTAACCTCCATGGTTTCTATACTACAACTCATTTCTGAAGAACATTAAATGAGAAATTGTTAAGAGAGTCTTACAAACTCTTGTTTGCCAGGCACAGACATAGCACAGCTCCATTTTGCTGTCTCCATCATGCCAGTCAGATGCTGCTTTAGAAATCAAGAGGAAGTTTCTGCCATGTTCAGGAAGACCTAGATATGGCCATTCATGAACCTCTGAAATGTATGTGAGCATTCAATGCTACAGGTTTTCAGAGTCTGCCTCCAAGGCAGAAGCTGTATGTCCTAGATCCTGGCTAGTATCTCCTAGAGATATGGTTCTCAATCTTCCTAATACTGCAACCCTTTATTACAGTTCCTTGTGTTGTGGTGACCCCCAACCATAAAATTATTTCCATTGCTACTTCATAACTATAATTTTGCTACCATCATGAATTGTAATGTAAATATCTGAAATGCAGGATATCTGATATGTGACCCCTGTGAAAGGGTCATTTGACCCCCAAAGAGGTCATAACCCACAAGTTGAGAACGACTCTCCAAGGAAAAATGAATGTGGTCCTCACAAATGCTGTTTATTCTGAGCTTCCTGGAGCTTACAATAATATCTCTAGAACTCTGTTAGGTCCAGTGTAATTCTATTATTATTGTTGTTGTTGTTTTTGTTAATTCTTCTCTCATATATTACATCCCGACCCCAATTTCTCTTCTCCCTCCCCCAAATCTCTCCCCCTCCCCACCTTCCCCTTCCCCTAAATCCATCTCCCTCTGCCTCCCTTCAGAAAAGGGCAAGGGCATCATTCAAACGTGGCATAACAAGCTACAATAAGACCAGGCACATAACATCATATCAAGGCTGGACAAGTCAACCTAGAAGGTGGAAATGGGCACCACAAAAGAGTCAGGAATAGCTCCACTCGCAGTATTAGGAGTCCCACAAGAACATCAAGCTCCTCAGCCATAACGTATGTGCAAAGGACCTAGGTCAGATCCCCTACAGGCTCCCCAATCTCTGTGAGTCTCTACGAGTCCCAGTCAGTTGACTCTGTGGGCAGTGGTCTTGTGGTGTGTCCCTGACCCCTGTGGTTCCTCATATCCTCCTCGCCGTCCTTTGCTGGACTCTCTGAGCTTCTTCTTATCACTTTTCTAGAAGCCTCCATTGTATGCCATCCCTTTTTACTTCTAGTTATTTTCTTAAATCATGCTTCAGCACAGGATGGGCACACAGTACCCTGTAAATGCAAACTATTAATAACAGTGTTGACTGGAGGTTCTTGAGTAGAACTACCTTGTCTGTTTGTTTGTTTTTTTTTCCAATTTCAATAAACAGCATGAACACATAAATGCAGAAAAGAGGTTTTATAAAGACTGGCAGATCTGGGCTGTGGGATAGCTGTCATACCTTGCTACATTTCAGTTTCAGAACCTGGTTAATTTTAACTTTTAACTGCTTGAGCTTAGTTCCGTGTAGACATACTGACGTCATTAGCATAATAAATAGTTGAAGAACACCTTGTTCCCATCTACCACAATTCTTTCCAAAAGTGAAAAACAACTTATCAACATCTAAGGACATTCCTGCTGACCAAGGTGACTGCAACCAATAGCCTATGGTTACTCTTTTTTTATTTTTATTTTTGTTTTTTTTAATATTTATTACTTCAGGTTACACCTCCACCACAGTGTCCTCTTTCCACCCCTCCCAGTCCCGCCCTCCCACCCTCTATCCCCTATCCCTTCCATCACACTCCTCTGGAGTGGATGTCCCTAATATCAGTCCCCCACCCCAGTTCAGCAGTCATATGAGGGCCAAGAGCCTCCTCATACACTGGGGGCCTACAAGGCAGTACCACTAGGGTAAAGTGTCTCATTGCCAGGAAACAAAGTCTATGTTCCTGTTCCCTTTGGTGCATTTGTTGTAGTATAATTATCCTGTACTATATGGCTAAAATCCGACTGTAAGTGAATAGATGCCATGTGCATCCTTTCTCCCTTCATTATGAGTCATATCTCCTTCTAAGCGTTTATTCTGACCAACTGGGATTTGTGACTCCCAGTGACCAGTCTTCAATAAACTCTTTGTTCCCTCACTTGGTGTGCCTCAATTTGCCTTTTTAGGTTGACAAGTGCTTTTTACGATATGTGGTACCCATAAAGGCTCTGATTAATATTGCATGAGTTCACAAATTATGATTATAATTAGCAATTGTATAGTGATTTATAGCTTATACAGAACTTGCTAATTCATCCCCCTAATTATTTTCAAAATGATGCTGTAACACAATTCGCCTTATTTTCTCTTGAAGACTGTGGGAATCAGGGAAGGGAACATGGCTTGCCAAGGCTGCAGAATAAATGGCAGAGCCAAGACTCAAGCCCATGTGTTGTTTTGCATTGTTTTCTCCTTGCTGTTGCTCTTACTGCTGTTGTTGGTTTTGTTTTTTGGGTTTTTTTCATCTGAATTGGATAGTCTTTTTTATGTGATGATTTGTTTAATTAATTGGCTGATTTGACATGGGAATGTTATTTGGGTATGCACTGCTCAAGGGAAGATGTCTGCTTTGGTTATCTCACTGGCAACATCACTGCAGTCTTCTTCAACCTCAGAAAATCCACATTGACTCAGGGTTATAACTAATCCACAAACTAGAGTAGAAAGTGAAGGAAACACAGAAGTCATTTTCTGCAGAAAAGAAGAGCCCCACATCACTTCCATCCGGTGCAACACCAGCAATCTTGGTTCAGTTCTAGGGAAACATATGTAATTGGAGAGATCGTTTCTGAGAACACTCAAAGTTATCACATTCCAGCCTTTAATATATGGGAGTGTGTTATTCTTTCAGTAAATTCTGACTGTATTAGAGTTCAGATGATGAATGGGTCAATGAAAACATCTCTGAAAACTCCTTGTCATTTTTACTACCTACCCACTCCAAGAAGTTCCAGTCAAGTTATTATTCTGCAGTTTAAATATCCTTAGACATGAAAGGTTCCAAAAACCCATGTGTCATGTTCAAGAACATTCCCATAATTTAGACACAAGCATTTTATTAAATGTACAAAGGTGTGAAATTTATAAACCTCATAAAGCCTCCCCTTCTGTTCTCTGGGTGTCTGATTTGCCCCAGCCCTCCTCATACTCAGCCACCCTTAATTCTGCTTTGCATAATGGGACCATGTAAAAGGCTACCTAGATGATTTAAATATTTTAAAACCTCCTGTTAAAGGGGATATGTCTCTAACCAGTGACCTTCTGAGAACTAAAATAAGGACCATCAGTTTCCTGCATTCTTACATATAGCTCAGAGGGAGAGAACATAGACCAACAGATCACAGACTGCAGGAGAAGGTCATTTCTTCAAGTAATGACTTTTCCTTTCCTTATTAGCATCTTAACAGTGTATGGATTCAAGATAATTGAGAAGCATAGCCATAACATGTAAAAACTGCCAATAAAGGAAGAAAGAACTTGAGAAACTACTTGACCATCCTCAAAAGAAGATGGGAAAGGCAGTTTCTTCTCCAGTATTCCTCCTTTGGGATAACATCTAGGGGCCTCAAGGCCTTCTTTGGGGTGGTGGAGAGAGCTACAGTTGTTAAACAGCTCCTAAATAATTCACTGAATGAGACAATGCATATAATTTCTCTCTGTTTTACTTCTTTGGGTATGGAAATCTATAGATGTTCTTTATAAAATTGTTAACTATTACATGGCTTAAGAATAATTTTCATGTAATGGTATTGTAGTTTAAATGTGAAATGTCCCCCACAGACCCATGCATTTGAATACTTGGTCCCAGCCAGAGACTCTGTTTGGGTAGGTTTGGAGATCTGGGGAGGTAGAGCCTTGCTGGAGGAAGCAAGACACTCTGGAGGGGCCTTGAGGTTTTATTGCAGGAGTCCTCTTCATGTTTTCTGCTTCCTGACTGTGGATGCAATGTGATCAGCCAATCTCCCTTTACTCCTGCCATCATGTCCTCCTCTCAGTGATGGAATGCACTCCTTTGAACTCGAACCAAATAACCCCCTTCTTTCCCTAAATTGGCACCTGTCAGGTAGCTTGTTACAGCAAGAAGGAAATCAGTTCATATAGACAGGAAGATTGTTTCTCTTCCCAGTGACCCCTGTTGAAAGAGAAATGTGTCTTTAAAGATACCCCCCTCCCCTTTACAGAGTCTAGTGACAAAGGAAGGCCTGACTAAGACTCTGTTCTGGTTGAAGATAAAGCCATGAATTAAAAGCATAGCTAGTGGGGACAATTAAGGATAAACAACTGCTATCTTGAATGGCATTAATGCAAGCCGTGTTTTATATGTCTAATAGATCCACTGTCATGACTCAATGCTGATGAAAAAAATTAACTAATTAAATAATTTACCCAGTATTTATATTATATTTAATTGGTTGGTGGTGTTAATCCTTAACCCGCCACTATAAATGAATACACACAGACACCACGTGGATTTTAACAAGCGTAGGCCTGGATTGTGCAATCCTAGCCCATCTAAGCTAGCTCATAATTCTATTACTCCAATATAACCCCCTATATACATATGTCCCTTTGGACTATTATTCTCGACACTAAGCCGATGTTCCAGGCCATGTGGAAGGATCTTCTTTAATCTACCCCATGGCATGTCCTCCTTGTTTACTCCTGGCTTTCCTCCGGCCTTCTTCTTCCCAAGAAGCTCTCTCTCTCTAAAAGCCCCTAACACCACCTATCTCTGTCTTTGCCCAATATCTAGGCCTCAGCATTTATTTAACCAATCAGAGTCAATTAAGTAACAGACAGAAAACAGGACCAATGAACATTTAAAATTCTTAACACCACCCCATCACAATGCATGACAGGAAAAGGATTAATTAAAGAAAGGAAATACATCTCATGGTGTAAACATTACACTGGCCTTGAGCATAAGAACAATCCCTGTATATGACATATGTTTTAGGAACATGTTTGTTCTAAATTTGTTCAAGCTGTATTATATACTGAGAATCTTTGCTTGTCTTGGGAGTGATAAGATTCATGGAACAGAAAGGGGCTTTGTTCAAGCTTTGTCTGCATAGAACCAATGGCAGGTGAAGATCTGGTTGTCAGATCACATGGATAGAGACATGAGGAGTCACTTGTCTTCAGATGCACACACCTACCTAGATCTACTCTCTGAGGTACAAATGGGAGCATGGTTCCAAGACACATCCAACTTTTAACACTGTGACAAGACTATATTATCTATACCATCTATAAACTCTATGTCAAGAATCATTCATTCACAGCACTCAGGAAGCAGAGGAGGTATATCTCTATGAGTTTAAGTCCAGCCTCATCTACATGGTATCTTCAAGAACAGCCAGAGCTGCATAGTGAGATCCTGTCTTAAAACAAAACCAGGAAGCAGAAAAGAAAAATAAATCACTAACATCCCCAAAATTCATAGTTTAGAATTTTGAGTTAGCTCATATTCATAGCATTTATCAGCCATGTACAGTTGCATGGAGCCCAGGGTCCACAGGTTGGACTTGTTTAGGAAGGAAACCAATCCCTATAGATTGGCATGGGGTTTTTTAATGGGAACTTGAAATCCAACCTGTAAGGGATCAAGGAAATAGACATCTCATTGAGACAGTTATCCATACAGGGATGCAGCGTTCTGAAAACAGTCTATTTAGCATCTACTATTAAAGGTCTAGTTACACCTTTGAAATTGTCTTTACATATTCCCAACTGTTAGTTTAAAAAAAAAATAAGTGGGTAGCTGTTCAAAAAAATGACATTCTCAGAGTTCTGTAGAACAAAGGTCCAGGCAGGAAGAGACAGGTGGTCTTTGAATAGAATGTTCTTATGGGGTCAGCCATTCCTGTGAACTGCCATTTAAGACCTTGCCTGAGTCACAGGCTGGCTATGAAATATGGGCATGGTATATTTATTTCTCTGAATAATATTCTGTTATTTAACTGTCAAGTAACTAATTATTATTAAACTGTTAATTATTATTTAATTGTTAAAGCTAAAATCAAAGATAAAAAGCCAAAGATAAAGCTAAAATCAAAGAGGAAAGCTAAAGGAAAAAGACAGATCAAGACTCATGTGGGAATAATTAGAACAGGAGACAGAAACTGGCCAGGTAGGGCAGTGACTCCAAAGTAGCCTTTCCAAGAATATTCTCACTGGAGGAAAAGTACTTCAGAAGAGAGGGCTAGATGCTGCTTTGTTATCTCTTACCTTTTGCAGACATGACTGAAATTGAGAGGAGACACCTGGACTCCTCCTGGTTGGACCAATTGTATTGATTAGATGTCCTCCCCATACTTCACCCCAGTTTCTACCATAGTTCTTCAAAAGGACTCCAGACTAGCACCTCAATGGTACTTTTTCCCCAGGGCTCCCCCTGCTAATTTATGCCTTATCCTCTTAAGCTCCCACCTATGAATCTATAATAACTTTCTCTCTAAAGCACAACCTCTGTGACCTATAATTTAATTCTCTAAATCTATGAGATAAGGTGGCAAAATCCACTGGTTCAGGGTGGCTTTGGTGGCTCTGAATTGTTTTTGAGATCCTAACATTCAGAATTTAGCAAACCAAGAACCAGAAATGGCTCCCCCAAGCTCCAAGTTACCCTGAAATGTTCTCACCTCAGAAGAATGAATGAAAGATACAAATGGTAGAACCACATGATCCACTGTCAAGAGATCCTATTGAATACAGACCAAATGAGATTTTTTAGCCCTGGGTCGAGTTATATGGACTCACAGGAAATGAAGCTGCAAGCACAAGGTCTGCAACCAGTCTGCACCAAGTCCTCTGCATATACGCTTTGACTGTTAGCTTGATGTTTTATGGGACTTCTAACAGTGGGAGGCACATTTCTCTCACTCTTTTGCCTGCTCTTAGGACTCTTTTCCTCCTATTGGGTTGCCTTGAGCAGCCTCGGTATGAGCGCTTTTGCACTGCCTTATTGTATCTTGTTTTGTAGCCTTTGTTGTCTCTTGGAGGTCTGCCCTTTTCTAATGGGAAACAATGGGAGAATGGATCTTGGGGGGGGGGGGACCTGGCAGGAGTGTAGGGAAGGGAAATGAGAGAAGAATCTATTTTCAATAAAAAAATTAAATTAAATTAAAAAGCTCAGAATCATGGCTGGTAGATGCTCAGACAGCATTGGAGCCACTGCATACTTCCAAACCCTGATGTATTTTCCCAAGATTAGATAACTCATTAAAATGACAATGAGTGGGCCTAGCTTAACAAAATAAGTTATGTTTTGGAATGCACACTCAAAACACAAATTCAGAAAATAAGCATTAAAAAATTGACTATACATTGCAGTCATCAGGTTTTATATGCAGATATTAAAACAGTAGTAAGATTGGATATTTGGTTAAAGTAGTATCTTTTTCATAGAACTTGGGGTTCACACAGGCACAGCATCTGTGGATGTCTGTGCTGGGGATACTAGATACATGGTAAACCACAGCAGTCAAACAAAATTAGAGAGATGTGATTTCTAAGAGAAGGCTGAAAGATAAAGCTGAGGCTTTGTCTCACAATACACACACAAAAAAATAAGTGTATTATATTTTCATGGTTTTTCTTTGGGGGCGAGTGGTATTTGTTCTATTTGAAAGAGCATGGCAATTTATTCCAGACATTTTTATAGGTGTCGGCTGCTTCTGCTTCAGCTTCCTTTTATTTGAGAAGTATTTGTAATGAAAAAAAAAATCATTCTCTATCTCTCTGACTCACACTTCTTCTATTCAATGAAAACTTTGGTGAGTCTAATAAGGCTATAAATATAATCAATGGAGCTATTGATGGGGTATAACTACAGATAATATGTGGCTTAGTTTGAGAAGTTTTATTTTTTTATTTTTATTTAACTTGTTTAAAAACCCTTTTTTTCTTTTTTTTATAATTTATTTATTTTTTAATAATTTATTTTTTATTTCTTCAAGTTACAACTCAATCACAATCCCCTCCCTACTTCCCCCTCCAGTCCCAACCTTCCACCCTCCTCCCCCTCAACCCCCCATCCTTGTCCCTTCTTTTTGTTTTTTTTTTTTTAGTTTAAGGTATTTCTTTTTCCCCCCAACAGCTCTCCCTTTCAGTCCAAAAAACTGGTTTTTTTTCTTATAACTATAAATACAATACAAAACAACAGAAATAAATAGGCCACAATTATAAGAGTTATATGGCTTAGCCTACATTCCCAATGTCCAGTCCATATGTATTTGGCACCTGACTTTAACATTCTACTGTCTAACCATCTCCATGAGTTTAAAGTTCTATATCTAACTCAGCTTTCATACTAACTTGCCTCATAATTTTAAAAATGTCTTCTTAGATCCAGAACACCCTCTTGATTCCTAAACAACTCAAAATTTAACTATGAGACTCTAGCTATCTATTCTTCAACCACCTCAGAGACCTGAGAGGGATAAATATATCTGATTATATAGGAAGTGCAGGGCCTGCAGCTTCCAAAACTAAGAAATGACATACCAGTGGCTGCCTGTCCAGGAACTGTTTAAAAAACCCTTTTAAACTATTACTCATTCCCAGAAATTATTGGATCCTATCTAATTCAGCCTTGATATAGAATGACTGTCTACTGATTTCAGAAGATGTTGGAGACTAACAATCTTTTTTCACTCTTCAAAATACTTATAAATTTTAGTGTATGGTTGAGTTGTTGGTTCAGTGGGTAGGTGCACCTACCACCAAACCTGAGGACCTGAGTTTGATTCCTGGGACTCACATGGTGGAAGAAAACCAACTCCCAAAAATTATCCTCTGACTTCCACATACATACTGGAGCATGTACATACACATACACACAATACACATAAAATAATACACACAAAATAAACAAAATGTGGCAAAATTATTGAATTATTGTCAGCAAATGCAAAATTCTCAAGGAAGTTTTAGCTTATAGAATAAAATATAATTCATAGAAATTTCAAGGAGAATAAATTCTACAGAGCCACCAGGCAGTGGTGGTGCACACCTTTAATCCCAGCACTCAGGAGGCAGAGGCAGGTGGATCTCTGTGAGTTCGAGGCCAGCCTGGTCTACAAAGAGAGTCCAGGACAGCCAAGGCTCTGTCTCAAAAAAACAAAATAAAATATACAGAGCCTCGCTGTCTGTGAAATGGGAGGTCCTTTGTATCCTTTCTGCACAATTTTCCACAGCATTTAGACAGGCAATTCCAGTTACTGAATGCTAAAGAATGGAAGAAGGTGACATAAGGAAACTGAATTCAAGAAAGAGAATAAATTTATTTCTGTTGGCAAATCCAGTACCATTGACAGAAAAGCCTGCTATCTGTATGTAGGGACCCCCAGCCCACTGTGTCTCCACTTCAACTCAGTAATCCTTTGCTGCACAGTTATTCATGGGCAGGACAAGAGAGAGAGGGTCATCACCAACAGCTATAACTTCAGCCTGGAAAAGCTACTCTGGCTCCTCCCAGGTCCAAAATGCATGCAAACTTCCCTATGTGCTTTGTTCCCACATTGGAATTGGTACCCTACTTAACATCTATGCAGTGTTCACCAGTAATTCTGTCACTAGATAAGATGTCATGAGGTGAAAACTCTGTGCTGCCAACTCTTACAATTCCTACTAGAATCATCTAGTTCTGCTTCAATCCAAAATTGCTGAGGGGTTTCCCACTCTTCACATAAACTTACATAGATTAAGAGCTTGGCTATAGGGTTGACAGATGGCTTTGCCTGGAATCAACAGACTCACAGAACTCAATGTCTGGGAGCTGTCTTTACACAATCCATGAATTAAGACAAGACCATGATGGGTAAGATCATGGCAGCTGTTTACCCAGTATATGGCACCCTAACTTCAAACCTACTTCCTCCCATCTTCGGTCTCACCAATGTCCTCCAAATTCCTAAGTGCCTTGGAGAAATGTCCTGGGTCATCATACCTGTGAGTCAGAGAATGCTGGTTCTAGCAGGAAGATCAAAATACCTCTAAGATTTTGGTTCCCAAACTGTGTTTCAAAGGAATGTAGAGATTAGCAGAGATGATCTGGCACTAGAATTAAATGAGACCATCCTTGGAGGGGCTCGTCCTGCATGTCAAGCTGTGAGTGACATCTTCTGCCTAGGCGGTTGTGTCATTCTATAAACAAACCCAAGAGGTCTTTTCCTAACAGAATATTCTCAGGGATTAATTTCCTTCCACAGCTTTTCTGCAACACTCAATTCTTGCTTTTGTTTATTGGCTGGCAAAGAGTAAATTAAATGAACACTGAGTTAATCTTACCTGATATCAAGTGTCTGTGCTGGGGATGGTAGCCTTATCCTCATATTGAGGTCTAGACCTTGATAATTTTATCTACTTATATGTGATTTTAAAATATTTTATGCAGTATTTCCATTTGGGATTCAGATAGATGATAATATAAATAAATGTAGAGAGTAAGATTTTCCCAGGAAAAAGTCTTTCCTATTGGTATATAGAGATTTTTAAAATGTCCTTACATTTGAGGTAAGATCATTCAAATGATGAACTAAAATATTAGCTAAGCAAACACAAGAACATGTCTAAAGCCCTACACTCACACAGATGCCAGAAGTAACATTTACAGAAACAAGAAGAGGGCAGTTAACGTTATCCACATAGTAATTTAGAACCAGATAATAGGCCAGACATCAATCAACTCATGCACTGAACCCACATTCATGCTAAGGACCTAGAATCTAGGTTCTTATATTTCCTCTCAACACTATCCATATTTGAAGTGTCAAAGGAGAAAGGTGTCCTAACAGGCTTGAATAGAATAAAATTTCTTGGGGCTGAGGAGACAGCTCAGTGGTTGGTGCTCAAAAGTAAGGTCCCAAGTTTGATCTTCAACAGCCACATAGGAAGCCAGGCACAGTGATGAGTAGAAATTTCAGCATTGGAGAGAAAGAGATAAGATTCCTGGAGCTTTCTCCCCAGTCAACTCAGCTGAACCTGCAGAGGTATATTGGTGAGAGACCTTGTCTCAAAATAAGGTGGAGAGTGATTGCAGAAGACACTGGAGGTTGCCCTCTATCTTTCACATGCATATGCAAATGCACACAAATACAATACATAATATTTTTCTTTGAAAATACTCACATGGCTATACAAGATTAGACAACGAAATGTGAAATAAAATCCTCATTAATGACTGACAGTAACAAATATGGTATAAATTCTGTGATTTTTCTTGCCATCCCTGTTGTCTTATGTATATGTATATATATATGGGATAGCAAGAGGCAGCATCACCAACCCAGAGATTTAGCACTACCTCCAAAATATGGATCATCACCTACATAAAGTATGAACTGCCAAAAGAGTGAATCAGGATCAGGGCTGCTTTTGGAATACGGTTGACACCCAGGGCTTTTCTGATTCACGCAGGCTTGATATGTTATGTATCAGGTTGCATGGTGCTCATAACTGAGAGTGGGCATGGGAATGAACTACAAATATGGGTGGGAAAGTGAAAATTATTCAAAGATTCCTAGGATCCAATTCTGAAGTGGGATTTGGAGAAGGTTATTTGAACTTTGCAAAGTTCAACTTATTATCTGGAATTTGGAGATGAGGACACTTGGATAAGATGACACACACAGGGGCTCAGAGGTGCTCAAAAGTACCAGTTTCCATCCCAGCATGTCAAGTCTAGTTTGAATATTTGATCCCCTTTCAGTGCTCTTAGGCCCGTGTGTAGTGTTCATCCAGGTCTAAGCAACACCTTTGAGAGGGTCCAATTCTGAAAGCAATGCCATTCTTTCCATAAGATATACCCCCTCTTTCTAATTCCCTGCCAGCCCAACAGGACAAAGCTGAAGTGAACAAAACCAGGAGAGAGAGAGAGAGAGAGAGAGAGAGAGAGAGAGAGAGAGAGAGATTGAAGGCTGACTCAGCAAATCTCAAGCTTCCATTCCTGGGAGCAAATGACAGACTGAAAATGTCTGTTAGAAAGCTGTTTATTTCCCTGAACCCAGAAGCATGCCCTCTGCAGCCAGATGAGAAAGTTGATGAGAAGTCAATCGTATTTGATTGTAAACCTGTCAAGATGATAGTGACTGTAGTACATTAATGGCAGTTCTCATACATTAATGGCAGTTCTCAGGTATCGATCCTCCCCTTCCCTTCTCCATCATCGCCCATCACCTTCATACTAATAACAGATCCTTTTTTCTGAATTAATCTCCAAACCAGGGAAATCAATAGCACTTACCATGTGTAAATTTTTTTTCACCTTCAAAGCCAGCAGTTCCCACTGCTCTGAACTCAAAGACAGGTGCCTTCTACAGAGACACTGTGTGAGAAGGGTTTTTGATTTTGATTTGTCAATGTGGGCTAGAGCTTGAGCATGAAGGGTCCATGGCATGCAAATATCAAAGGGAAAAGAAGAAATCCCTGGGTTTTTTAAATGATAGAAATTTGATCTTGACATAAATTGAGCTTTTTGGAGCAATGAAACTAGTTGATCAAACTCAAGCTCAGTAATGGGACTGGGGTGAACATTTCTTCCCTTCCAAAGCCACAAAATTAGGCTATAAGTATATATACTCTAGGAGCCACACTATGCTGCTTTGTAAGCACTATGTAGCTTAAAAATTACCACTCCAATGACTGCCTGTTGCTTTGAACCCAATATTTATATATTAATAGTTATATAAATTTATAATAATTATAAATTTATAAATTGTATAATAATTTATAATGAATTATAATAATTTAATAATCTGACAGACTTAAATTTTATGACACTGAAGGAAAAAAATGCTAGTTTGCAAAAGAAGTGGGGATAACATTGCTTTTGTGAATCACTTGTAACACATCACTCCAGGTCCATTCTTCAACCTCACAATGGTATGTTAACAAGCACAAAAGTAGGTGTCCAAGTCCACTCCAATGGAAAGGAGCAATTATCTGATGATAACACTAATAATGGCTAAATCTATGTTGAATTTACTGAGCATTGATATCTATGATCAGTCTGGATCAGTATGTCATGTTTCTAACACTTAGGGAAAACTCATACAGTCATTACTAATATAATCTTTTCAAGGCTGGTAAAATAGGGCTCTTAAATATGAGGTAATTTATCTATGATCACACAGTGAATTATGAGATCCCATATATTTTACCTTCCAAAATGATTCATGTACTGCTTCAGGCCTGAAGATGACCTAAAGCTGGACCTGTTAGTTATGAAGCAAGACATGATCTTAGAAAGAGACAGGAGGCATCATACAGCCTAAATATTCAGTTGTCCTTTGAATGTGAAATTAAGATAGGTGGGAATATAAAGGGGTCATTAGAGAAGATTGAAAGGGGTTTTAATCTAGTTTCATTTTATTCATGTGATGTTTGTATGAATGCATGCAACATGTGGGTCCCCACAGAGACAGAAGAAAGACTGTCAGATACTTAGAACTGGAATCACAGGGAATAGTGAACCATCTGATAAGGCTTCTGGGAACTAACCTTTCATTTTCTGGTAGAGCAGGAAGCTCTTCTAACTACTGAGTTATCTCTTCAGTCCCCAATGAAGAGTGGAGGAAATAAAGAGATCATTTCAAATAGATTTGATTAATATGAATCACAGAAAAAAAAAGACACGGGATATGGGGAGTGACTATAAATTCTGTAGATATAGGATATATATATATATTGAAACCAGAAGAAATTAAACTAGAAAAGATTGGAACATTACACAGGGAAGTGAGCTGATTGCCCAGTTAAGAACTTAAAATGTAAGACAGGTAGAGAACATGAAACTCAAAAACAAAGAATAAAATTAGGTGGGCACAATGTCCCACTCCTACAGGAGCTTATGGCAACTGTTAGCTGCTGAGAGAGGGAGAATCAAGTTGGTTTTCAGTAACAGTGCAACCCCTAGTAAATAAGCCATATTCAAGTCAAAAACCACACAGCCAAGAATATTTGGACAACACAATTGGACTTGATGGGTTTTTGAAAAAAAGATACAAAGTTTGGTGTATAAGGAAGAGAGATAGATCTAGAAAGAGTTAGAAGGTAGAGGGGTTGAATAAGATCTAAAAATATTCTATAATATTATCAAAGAAAAATATAAAAAGGAGACAAGTAATATCCACCTAAAGTTATTTTAGTGCCTCAGTAATGCTTAACGGAGACCTAAATTCCCATGGCAGAAGAAAGACATATGGGAAACATGCTGTGAAAGGAGACTTGGAATGTGGAGGCACACTCACACAATCACAGCACTCTGGAAGCTTAAATATGAGGATTCTGGGATTAAGAACAACTTAGACAACTGAAGCATCACTAAGGAAATGAGTGATGAAGGATGTAAGAACAACTAATTTGGTTTTCTTTTTGTTTATTTATTACTTCAAGTTACAACTCCATCACAGTGCCGTCTTTCCACCCCTCCTGGTTCCACTTTCCCCTCCCTCTCCCACCCATCTCACTCCTCTGATGTGGAGTGTCCCTATATATCAGCCCCTCTCAGTTCAACAGTCATATGAGGGCTAGGAGCTTCTTCTTGCACTGGGGGCCTACATGGTAGCACCCCTAGAGCAAATGGTCCTATTAATAGGTTAAAAAAACCTATAGAACAACTCATTTTTACCATGCACTTTTATTACATTTCTTTCATGCCTTTATCTTAGAATGTTTCTAAAAAACTTATCAAGTTACAAGTTCTTCTGATTGTCCTACAAATGAGCATTCAAAAATCCCAAAGCATTCCAGGGACTTGCTGGTTACTTTTTATTTTTATTCAGAAGTCTGGATTACTTTATAGAGCTCACATCATCAGTGTAGTGAGACATGAAGCGGGAGACAATAACCCACACGGAAACCAAGACATACAGAATTTTGAAGACAAAGAGTTTGAGCTCTCTAATAGGCTTCACATTCTGATCTTACCAACAAGTATTCCTACCCTTTGCATCATGCCTTGCTCAGCAGATCACTGGCCTGCCCACGGCTTCTTGCATCAGCACATGCTCCCTTCTGCATGGTTTCAATGTAGCAATCACAAAAGCTTCTTCAACTATAATAGCTCACATTAGTCCTCTCCCCTCTGAGCAGGACTCAAAGCTCAAGGTCACCCTACCAATCTGCCTTCTGCTCTCTCTTCCTTTACTGTAGCATCTCCCCTTGTCCTCTCTCCACTAGTTTATGCTCCAACTTTCCAAGATGGCTCCTACCTCTGGGCCAGTGCTCTGCCTTTTATTTCTAAGGACTTTTTCCTGGAGAGCCAGTCCTTTTGTTCTACCCTTGTCAGCCCTTCCCTGGTTTTCTTTAAATAATAGCTTTTCTTCCCTTATCATCTACAGGGCTCTACAGAATTCATCTCGCCTATTATTATGTTCTAGTGATAGTTACTTATTTGTTCCCTGACTCCCAATCCTGGACTATTGCCTGATGAGAGCAGATTTTATTTGTTTTATTCACTGCTAGTTCCCCAGTGCCTGCGAGGCTCCTTGTGTGTCCTGGGAGTAAAACACATTGTTTGACTCACTGGATGGATGGTTTCCACAGCATTGTGGGAGCTTTGTTTGTAGGTTACTTTCAATGCTAGAGTATATAACTCTTTCATGACCAGAAAAATCCATTTCCTTAGCACATAATGTTGTCACTCTTTCACACTTAATGTCCTGACAGTTATTAGTCATGGAGACTTCCAAACATCACTTTTCTCACACACCTCTCTTCCCCAATGTATGAGGATCTCAAACATGACAAAACTGGAATGGAGAATATAACACATACTCACACTTGGTCCCTTACTAGCACTGTTACCAGGAGCACTGCATCTCCACCCACCTCAATAAAATGGATTAAACCTACCTTTTTCTGCACTTGAAAACTGAGTGGTCTGATGATTAAGTGTGATATGAAATGCAGTTGTTGAATGAGTGCAAATGTATAGGTTTGTGCTCAAATTCAACATGCAGGATACTCTCAGGCATCTCCTCTTCATGAAGTTATTGATATAGCTAATCTGAGCCTGGACTTGGAAGTCTATTCTCTGAGTTCCCATAGAAATGTCATTCCAGGGGAGGAGACCTTGACAGTTTTATGTAACTTGATTTGAAGAGTTTGGAGTTCCCAGTATGGCACTGCACACCAAAGCAAATATGTAGCAGAACTATTTAAAAGTAAGCCATGGTGAATTGGTCATCATCTATTAGGGGTTCTTCTGAATTACCCAGTTAACTATGGTTTGGGGAAAAATGACAGTTTGGACCATCTTCAGAAAGCTTGTTTCTATCAAATGCTTATCAGAGAATGAACCATTCTACTCTAGAATTCTAAAGTTAAGCAAAGGCAATACAGAGAGGAATGTCACCTGCTCCTAGTCATACAGGGGAACTAATATAACCTAGAACAAAACATATGTGGGGTGTGTGTGTGTGTGTGTGTGTGTGTGTGTGTGTTTGTGTGTGTGTGTTTGTGTGTGTGTGTGTGTGTGTGTGTGTGTGTGTGTGTGTGTGTGCGCATAGAATGTGGTATATGTGAAGGGGCATCCACATACAAAGAAGCCAGAAGAGGGTACTAGGTATCCTACTCTCTTTTTATACCTTATTCCCTTGATACAGAGTCTCTCAGTAAACATGAAGATAGGCTGAGAGGCAACAAGCCCCAGCAACCCTCCTGTCCCATCCCCAACAGCACTAATGCTAACGTGCACATATGGCCATGCCCAGCTTTTTACATGGCTGCTGGGAACTCAAATGGAGTCCCTCATGCTTGTGGAGCAAGTGCTCTTGGCTGTTGAGCTATCTTCCCAGCCCTATGGAAACAGATCTTCACCGTGCTGCAGGGTAATTCTCTTATATGTTTTATGCACACATCTTCTCTACTAGCTTGTGAGTCCTTAAGAAGTAAACTTGCATTTCTCATCCTTGTTAATTTGGTCACTAATGATGATTGACATATTATAGGAGCTGAATAAATATTTAAGGAAAGAAAGGGGATGGAGAGGGAGGTAATGGAAGGTGGAAGACAGTGAGAAAAAAGGAAGGAAGGGGGGAAATCAAGAAGGGTGTTTCAGAAAGGGTGGTACATTTAATTTTAATTCATCAGTTTTAGAGACTCACATTTCATGAGACAATCTGCTTCATTAGTAACTTGGGTTAAACATGAATACTTGAAAATCCATAATAAACAGAATGAAAGACATCCTTTGCCATCTTCTCCTCTGCTGAGAATGAAATGCTGCTGCCAACAGTTAGGCAACATGTTTTGAATTGAGAAGCTTCCTTGGCATTGCACGAGTTTGAACAGACATCAATAACACTGAAGCGTCTGTCCCCATAGTGTCTTTAGGATGTAGCACTTGTAAAAATGAGACTTTCCAGCTCATTAATTTGCTTATGCAAATAAAGCCCAGAAACAGTTAATCTCTGAAAAACAGCTACTTTATGTTCATTCTTTAAAGACTGCCTTAAGCCTGGACTTCAGTCTAAGTTAGCTGAGGCCATCACAAGACTCTTCATTTCCCACCCAGCCTGCTCCAGAGAATTTGCAGACAAAGAGCGAGGCATGTCCTAGGCATTTATTTTTCTGAAAATGACAGAGGATATCATTATTCAGCATAAAGACAGGGCTGTGGCAGGCAGGTCAACATTGCTATCAATCAATATGAGGGCATAGAAATATATTTGCCATGATGGTCCTTGGACCCATGGTAAGGTTGAGCTCCCTTTCTTATTCTATACCCGTGAGGTGGTTTTATAAGTATTGTCTTCTTAAAGGCTATTGTGGCAACTGAAACTTGGCAATGCATAAGTATCTTTACCTTTCCTGACTCTGAAAATGAAGGGATGGCAAAGGAGATAGTTGACAATGGTAATACTGAAATTTTATTTTCACAATTCTCACTCTTTCAGCCTCTATTCTGCTTCCTGTAGTGTGAAATATGAGGTTCACCTTCTTCAGCATCCTAGTCACAGGTTGAATTATTTCATCCCCCAAAGCTGGTCTCTTTCCCACTCTTCTGCCTCCTTCAGTCCATGTACCATACCACCAAGTCAAATCATGGATTGTCCCTGACACCTGCTTGCCACCAGAAAGTGCCATTGGCTAGTATATTCTTGTTCTTCATAATGGTCACCAACCCCCATGCTTGTTTTCTAAGTCGTCATCTTGGAATAATAAATAAAAATTAATCCCATACCACCATTCTCCTGTATTGCTGCATTTCCCTCTTTTTACATGTTATCAAATTTTAAAAATATTTTTGAAAACTTCATACATAAACACATGAACACTGCATCTACATCACCCCACCCTTCCCACCCCCCACCAACTCCTCCCATGTCACCCCTTCTCCCTATGACACACATCTCCCTGTGACTTCTCCCTATGACACACTTCATCTCCCTAAACAAATTATTTATTAATTAGAATTTTTCTTAATACTGAGTTTTCCACATTCATCCAGAAATGTTACTTCAGATTGACTCTGAATGAGTGTCAGACCACTTTACTGTGACAATTTCCTGAAAAATTTCCACTTGAGCATTAAGCATAAGAAGATGCAAGTACCCCCAAAAGGGGGGTCCTCTAACTTCCCAAGCTCCCTGGTCTCCTCACAGTCCTAGGGATATGTCAGCAGAGGCTTTTAATGCAGTATAAATCTTAATTTATGAAAATTATCAGACCTTACAGTCATTTGATGCTTATGGCCAGTGCATGTAAGCTCAGACATATTATTATGACAGATAAAATAAAATGATTCTTTGCAGAGGGATACCTGCTAACCTCTGGGATGTCTCTGTGTCAATCCTCCTGTTTACAGGGTCACTTTCCCACAAGAGCACATGCTGAATAGTGGCAAAGAGGACTTTTTCTCCATCTTTGTGTCTGTGGGGTTTCTGTATATACCACTCAATGGATGTGAAGAATTTATAGACAGAACCAGAAACTGGACCTAATAAAAGAAGTATAATTAATTTGCATATTAAAGCCAGAAGCCATTTGGGCTAAACTGAATAATCCCAGGTATGGTAGGGGAAGCCTCCGATTATTACCATGAACAGAACATAGATTATCTTGCTGATTGTCCATGGTACTTAAGAAACAGCACAGTGGGGCTGAAAAGATGGCTTAGTAGGCAATACCACTTGGCACTGTCTCAGAGGATGAGTGTTAAGTTCCCAGCACTTACTGTGGGTGTCTGCAGCTCATTTTATTCCCCCACATGTGTGTGTGCGCACACACACACACACACACACACACACACACACACACACACCTAAATAAATCTTAAAGAAAGAAAGAGGTAAAATAATGAATTCTAGTTCTAGTACAAGATAATACAGGCCTCAAATGGTAGCGTGAGGATTTTAACTCAAGGCACTTGGAATCAAAGGTACAGGCTTAACTACTATGTCACACTCTCCACTTACTGCTAACTTCTTTGTGATTTTAGACAAACCATTACTGTAAATAAGTCCCATTTTCTGCATGGGTAACATAAGAGGCTTTGGACGAGCTGTTCTCTAATGTCTCCTCCAGTTCTCATATTATACAGTCCTATCAACCGTAATTAAGGAACATTTGCTTCAGAGCCAGCCTCTGTGACAAGAGATAAAACAGTTACCCATTTATGGATTCTTCTCATACCAAAGAGCCTGTTCTGCAATGTAAAAGCCTGTGCTTCTTCCTCAAATCCTTTAGAACTCTTTTGCAAAAGTCCAAGAAAGGGAAGCAGTACTTTTTCTTGCTCAGCCCTAAAAAGCAGGCTGTGTGATAGAAAAGAAAAAAAAAGCATCCTAACAGAACAGGAAACTATATCCAAGCCATTTCCATTTCCATGAAAGCAAACATCTCCCCAAAGGGGAAAAAAAATAAATCCATCTCTTATGTCTAAAGTCTCTGAGATGCTCATGGTTACTACATGGTTGTTTAAACAAAACTATCAGAGGACAGTAAAAATGCAACCATCTTTACCAACACCCCTGATGAATTATGAAATAAATCAAGATCAGTCTTAATGAAGAGTTTATCACATCCAGAATATTGGACTAAGTGGCAAGATGTGGGCAAGAAGAGAATGTGAATTAGTAGGACAAGTGGGAAGAACTAGACAACAGAGTTGCCCTTGAACTACAGCTCCTCTATCCTGGAAGGGGGCAGGACAAAAGCATCAATAGGAGGGACTATATGAACCTTCCCCCAAGGGATAGAAACCTTTTGATCTGGCCTAGAAAATCATCTCTGCCAAGCAGGTGGTAATGGTAAGAACCAGGAAGATAGATTGTCATCTATTAATCTAAGCAAACCAAAGTTAAGGCAGCACAGAGTCTAAAGTTGAACTGCTATTGGAATAGTGGCCCAAAAAAACCTAAAACCTCTATGCAAAACCAAACCAGGGGCCTGGAGAGATAGCTCAGTTAGTAAAGTTCTAGCTATGCAAACATAAGAACCTAAGTTTGAGCGCCAGCACCCATATATGGTATATGCTTCTAATTCCAGTGCTGAGGAGATAGAGATACGTAGATTCCTGGAAACCACTAGCCAGTAGCCTACTCAGTGAGCCCCAAGCAGTGAAAGACTACTGGGAATGACACCAGAATTTGACATCTGAGCTTCTCACACACGTGTGCACATGCATACCACCCAAGATATGTGTACACTTGTACACCATAAAACATAAAATAAGTATGTAGAAAGCTTGTAAATATTAAATAACAGTAAGTGAAAAAATAATGTAATCATGGACAAAAATAGATGAGATTTAAAAAAGTCAAGCATAATATCAAGAACACAACTTGAGATGTTAATAATTGACATCCACATGAAGATGCACCACACGCTGGCGTCACCTAACAATGTTGCTTAAGAATAAGTTTGAGGTTAACTATGTCCCACCAAAATGTCTATGTAATAATTTAAGCCCCAGTGTCACTATATTTCAAATACAGCCTTTGGGAAAATAATTAAGACTAATAAGTATCATCAGGTGAGGATTTTCATCTTGCTTGTTCTTACATGAACACCCAATTGATATTGCTCTCTCTCTCTCTCTCTCTCTCTCTCTCTCTCTCTCTCTGCCTATGAGAGCACGACAGAAGCCATATACTAGCCAGGACAAGAGAATTTACAGCCATTAGAATAAGTCTCCCAAATCATGAGAGAAGTAAGGTCTGCTGTTTAAACTAGACATTACATGATATTTTGCTATGCCAATTTAAATATGAACACAAGCATTATCATTAAAATATTTTAGCAGTAAACACTCTCTTGAACCAAATAACAAGAAGAAAGCAACAACACAGAAAACATGAACATCCTCATATGAAAATTCTGCACTGGGGCTGGAGAGATGTCTCAGCAATTCAGATACGCGCTGCTCTCACCGAGGATCCCCATTTAGATCCCAGCACCCATGTCTGGTGACTTACAACATGTAATTCTAGTCCCCAGGGATCTGATGCCCTCCTCTGGTCTCATAAGCACCTACATTCATGGGCATATATCAACACATAAACAGACACTTACAGAAATAAAAAATAAAACAAATATTTAAAAATTTAAAACTAAAAATACAAAATACAAAATTTTAAAAACCTAAAGGCTTAAGGTATGTTGGCAGCCTAGCTCTGCCAAGACAGGGTAGACAAGTCCTTCATAATTCCTGTTTTACAATTAATGTCTGTGAAAGATACTGGGCCAAAAAGCTGAAGTTAGATGCTCTAATATTTAAAGAGAAATTGGGGACTGTCCAGGCAGCCAGTTGTCTGTCATTTCTTAGTTTTGGAAGCTGCTTATTCTATACTTCCTGTACATTCAGATATATTTATCCTTCACAGGTCTCTGATATGTTTGAAGACTAGATAGTTATAGTCTCACAGTTAAATTTAAGTGCTTAAAAGGATGTTCTAGTTCTAAAAAGATGTTTTTAATTTGGTAATTCAAGTTAGGATTGAAACTGAGTTATGTATAGAACTTTAAACTCATTAAGATAGATAGATAATAGAATATTAATATCAGTGGCCAAATATGTATGGACTGGACATTGGGAATATACATTATACTTTATAATTTTCATAATTGTGGCCTAATTATTCTTATTGTTTTGTATTGTATTTATTGTTATAAGGAAAAGAACCTTTTATTGAACAAAAAAAGGCTTAATGGTAGAATGCAGATGACATAACATATGGAGTCTGTAAGCCTATGGATGGAACAACAGAAGTAACAAATCTAAACAATAGAAAGTTGACAGTGTTGAACATAGTAACAAACAACCATGGGATATGGGAGCAATGTGAAAGAAGAGTCTTAACATCTTAATTCGAAAGGATTGGATAAGGAGAATAGGATGGAAAGAATATTAGAATATAAAAGGACTTTTATATATGGAACAGAATATAAAAGAGACTCCCCCAAATTTGATAAAGTCAAATTCATACAAAATGACCAAACACATAGAAACACATGCCAAGTTACATTACAGTGAACTTTCAAACACTGAAGTCACTGAAGGATAAAAAGACACAAACCAACATTAAACGAGTCAAAAGATATTGGATTCATCATCTAAAACCCTGGAGGCAAGAAAAAAAGATCACCATATATTTCAGGCATTAAAAAAAGAAAAGGTGTTAATTATAAAGTTCTATGTCTAGAGAGACTGTCCAGAATATAATAAAAAAGAATGGTGAACATTCTAGATGAAGAAAACCTGAAAGAACTGGTCACTGACCTACTCTTAAAGACTGACAGAAAGAAAAAAAAGGCCAGAAAAGAAATAACACCAGGAAGGAAAGGAAAGTGGGACAGGAAGTGGGGTACAGGGAAGAAGGATAGGCAGGGAATGAGAAAGAACAGGAAGACCTTAAATACAGTGACAGAAACCTGCCCTTTTCCCTTTGTGTTTTAGAAATATCTTCTGATGAATGAAATAGAAAATGATCACACCATCTCAGCCCCCAACAGTGTTATTCAACAGTAGAAAAGATACAATAACCTCAATTAAAATGAGATGTATATAATTTAGAAAAACTCAAAAAGTGATAAAATGTCATAATCTGTGCACTCCTATAATTCACATATGTTTGGTGTAATGTCCACAGCAACTGTAGGGATAAGGTTATTGGTAATTCAAATACTGCTTTCTGCTACCCTATCCTCCCCCCATATCTGGTTGTAATCCTTGTACTTAGAAACTCCTGTCTGAATGTTGTGTAAACACTTCTCCCTAATTGTCCCCTAGTATTCCAATAAAGCAGTTTACAGCCAATCACTGAGCAGGGGAGAAAATAGGACTGGACTTCCTACTCTCCAGGAGAGGAAGAATTAAAAAGAGGAAGTAGAGGATTTTCACTGACAGGCAGGAGAGATGAGGAGAGAGCCAGCTGAAGCAGGAAAACCACAAAGTGCAAATATCTCTGGGATAAAGCCAGATTAGCTAGGGAGTTAAGCGTCGAGTAATAACTGTTTAATTCTTGTGTTTAAGCTTATTTAGCAAATAATATAATAGAGTCCCAATTATTTGGATGATAGCCAGGTAAGAAAGTGCAAACTAACACATATGCATAGTTCACACTAACAAGTGACCATTATGAGAACTATACAAAAGTATACCTTCAAAACACTATTAATAAATCAGTAAAAAATAGTTTGAGCATTCCACAGAAAGAAAAGAGGAACAGAAGAATTATAATCAAGAAAAAATAATAAAAAATAGCAAATACAGACTTGAGGACATGCAGATTGGTAATTAATTTTAAAGGTTGAGCTACACCAACCAAAGAACTGATTTTTCAGAATGTATTAAAAATAAACAATTTGGTGGTATCTAGCCAGAAATAATTTACCTTAAATTATTGCACAGATAGATTCAGAGTAAAAAGATAGAAGACCATTTTTAAAATATAACTGGTTGCATTAATAACTGAGAAGGTCAGGGGCCAAATAGGTATAAACTGAACATTGGGAAGGTATACTGGGCCAATTTACTCTCATAAATGTGGCATATTTATATCTATTGTTTTGTATAATACTTACTGTTATAAGAGAAGGAACCAGCTGTTGGACTGAAAGGGGAAACCTCTGGAGGGAAGAGGGTGGAAGGGCGGGTTAGGAAGGGGGAATAGGGAGGGGTTTGTTACTGAGATGTAACTTGAAGAAAAAAAAAATAAAGTATTTAAAAAAAAACAAACAAACACTACTACAGGCAGAGAGGAGCATTACATAGTGATAAGAGTATAAATATGTCAGAAAAATCATGCACTAATCACAAAGGTGTTTGCAAAAACAACACAGGCTGTAAATACATGAAAGAAAACCTGAGAAAGCAGAAAAGAGAAGTGAGCAAATCCCGAGTTACACTGGTACCATGGCATCCCTTCTCAGAGGTGCAAGATTACTGGCAGGAAGTCAGAGCAAGTCAATGAACCTAAACAAAACCAGCCAATCAGAGACAACAGACAACATTCCACTCCACAGCACCAAGTTGCATTTCTCTTTTTTATTCCTACATTCCAGGGTCACTTTCCAAGACATATTAGATTTAGGGTAACAGACAAACCTCAGTGAAGTTAAAGGAATTGAAGCCATGTAGAGAGTTCCCTAACCACAGTGAAACTTAACTAGAAATACCCAGGAATACAAAAGGAAAATCTTTGAATATATTGAAATTAATTTTAAATAACCCATGTATAAAACAGAAAAAAAAAAAACGACAAAGCTTTAAGGGCAGAATTGAATGAAATGTTACCAAAACTTATCAAAACATGCATGGTATAGTTGAAGAAGTTTGGAGAGGAAAATTAATAGCTCATTGAACACTGACATTATAAATGTTTTAAATTTCCACTCAGGAGACTAGAGAAACAAAAACAAAATAAACCCAAACCATGAAAAAGAATATGTGCTAACAGAAAAAAGAGAAAGTTGATCAAGTGAAAAACTCACTTAAAAAAAAGTTAATGAAATTTATCAACCTTTAAAGGAAGGCACGAAAGAAAGATTGAGAGAGAGAAGACATTAACCACTAATAGAGCAGAAGTACAGATCTTTTGTCCATTCCAAATTTTTTAAAAAAGGAAATACTATGAACTCTATGCCAATATATTTGATAACATGGAAGAAATGAATCATTTTTCTCCAAAGTACAACAAGATGACATAATAATAACATAGCCATTCAGGAAATTCTGTTTGTAATTTAAAATATCCACAGCAAGGCTCCATAGTGCCTCTCAGATTCATCCCCACCTCTTTACCTCTCCCAACATGGTGCCTCAGTTTTGTGTGGGGTTTTTTTTTTGTTTGTTTGTTTTGTTTTGTTTTAAATAAACCACAGAGTCCAATTTGTACTTCTCATATACTCCTGGGTCTGGGTCCATCCACTGGAGTGGTCATCTTCCCAGGGACTATCCACTGAAGAAAACTGAATCTCCCTTCCCCAGAAGCCATCACTGCTGCTACTATGCAAACACAGTGACTGGGATCAAATCTTCTCCTTGTTTCAAGCACTGTGTCAGAAGCCATACACATCTCTTTCACTGTGAGTGAGGCATTGATTGTAGGTTTTGTAATTGCTGGTTAGGATATCAGCCTTAGACTTCATATAGATTACATCCATCACTAACTGTGATGTTAACTGTAGGCTTCATAGAGATGTCACTTATCGTAGTTCCTTTAATTTTTAGTTTTCTAAGAGGTTTACCAAAATAAGACTGTAGAGGATGCCAAATGGTTTTTGCTAGTCTGTCAAGATGGTAATATGGCTTCAGTTTTAAAACTGCCAATGTGAATTGCATTGGTTGACATTCACATGTTAATTCAGTCTTATATTCCTAGGTGAAATGTCACTAGTTCATGTTCTCTTTAAACGTAAAGTGTCAGAATCGATTTCTTGAAATATCATTTGAGTTTTGTGTATCTCTTTTTCTCACTGCTGTAACAAAATGCCAGGCAAAGGCAATTTAAAATAGAGAAGGTTAGCTGGGTGTGGTGGTATATATCTTTTTCCCAGCACTCAGAAGGCAAAAGCAGGTAGATCTCTGTGAGTTCAAGGCCAGCCTGGTCTACAAAGCGAGTTCAGGATAGCTAGGGCTACACAGAGAAATCCTGTCTTGAAAAACCAAACTAAACAAAACAAAACAAAACAAAAAAATAGAAAAGGTTTATTTTGGCTTATGGCTTGAGGATAGGAAGGATTTATTTAGGCTCATTTTTTAAAAGGTATATTCAGGCTCGTGGTTTGAGGGTAGAAAGTGCTTCTTTGGGCTCAGGATCTAAGGACTTTAGTTTACTATAGCAGGGAAGGCATGATGGTGAAGGCACTTCTACCTGTGGTGACACATGTGGGATCCTGCTCACTTTGTGTCACACTTAAGAATGAGAGGAATACTGGTACCCAACTCACTTTCTCATTTTTGTTCATTTCAGAGTTAGTGTCCATGTGTTGATACTGCCCACCTTCAGTCAAACCATTACTGGAGAGATGACCTAGAGGATAGGACAGCATTCTGCTCTTGCAGAGAAACAGATTTTCCCATTGGTCAGCTCACCCACGGCTCTAACTCCAGCTCCAGGGGATCCAACGCCCTCCCTTTGGGCATCCCCAGGTACTTGTATACACACACACACACACACACACACACACACACACACACATAGGCATGCATGCATGCATACAACAAATACATAAACAAATAAACAAACAAATTTAATTTTTAATTTAAAATTAACTTCTCTGGAAAGTTGGCAGACTTTCCACCCTGGCAGACACACACCCAAAGGTTTGTTTCTTGGTGATTCTAAATCTCTTCTTGACAATCAAGTTTACCCATCACAATTTCTTTTGGCCTCTAATTCTTTTTCTTGTAATAGCTTTCTATCTTGATATCAAAATATTTTTTACTTCCTAGGAAATTATGAAGTTTCACTCCTCTTCAATTTTCTAAGAGAGTTTGTGTAGAATTGGCATTGTTCTTCACCTAAAAGTGTTCAATAGAATTTCTCAGCGAGTGCATCTGCAACTGCACTTTTCTATATTGAGACATTTTTACTTGTAGTTTGTGGGTGGGTGGGTAGGTAGATGGATGGATAGGATAGATATATGATAGATAGATAGATAGATAGATAGATAGATAGATAGATAGATGATAGATAGATAGATAGATAGATAGATAGATAGATAGATAGATAGATAGATAGAAGATAAAGCTACTTGAGTGATTTTTATCATTTTTTGCATCTATTAACCCTTAAATTTATTATCATGTAATTATCATTTTAAGATTTGTATGGTCTATAATGATATCAATCTTTATTTTGGATATTTGTAATATTTTTTTCTCAGTAATCTGACTAGAAGTTTACCAATTTTGTATCACCCTCACAAAGAATTTTATTAGGTTTTGGTTTACTTGGGTTTCTCAATTGTCTTATTGATTAATGTTTCATTTAATTATCCCTTTTGTTTATTCTGCTCCATTTGTTCTGACCTGTTTTGGTTTCTAGAGGAAAATGTTAAACTCATTGGTTTGAGATGCATTTTAGTTATATATGTGGATATTTCCATTTATCTATGATATGACCCTTAAGACCAGTCAGTATTTAACTCTCCTCACTGCGGATGTCAAATTGTGTTAGGTTTGTTGCTTAAATCTATTCAACTCAGAATATTTTCTATTTTCCCCTTGGTTTTCTCTTGACCTATATATTGTTTAGATGCTGACTACTTAGCCTCTAAACGTTTAAGAAATTTTCACTTACTTACCTTTCTGCTGCTGATTTCTAATTTAATTAAATTAAAGTCAAAGAACAAAATTAGGTATACTTGAATCCTTTTGATTTAGTCTAGCTTTTCTGTGATTTATTTTAGGGTCTCTCTTAGAGAACATTCCATTTTTTTACATAAAAGTATGAGTATTCTGTTGTTGGTTTTCTGTTCAAAACTGCCATTTGATATAATTGGCTAAAAAGCTGCTTAATGACGTAACCTAATTCTTTATCAGTTCTATGCATTGACCCAATCAACTTCTGAGAGAAAAGTGCTGAAATGTCTCATTTCAGTTCTGTTTGTTTCTGTTGCAGTTCTATTATTTCTTGCTTTGCACATTTTGATGCATATGTATTGTGGGGTGTGGAGGGGGGTAGGTGTGTTTGTGTGTGTTTCTATGTGTTTCTGTGTGTTGTGCATGCACACAAACACATGTGGGGGTCCAAGGTTGACACTAGGCATCTTCTTCAGTCACTGTCCACCTTATATTAAGGCAAGGACTTTTGATGACCTCTGAGCTTACCATTTTAGCTAGTCTGGCTAGTAGCCTTGCTCTGGGGATTTCCTTACACTGGGCTTACACCTGGACCACCATGCACACCTTACTTTTGCATGGATTTGGAGAATTCGAGCTACAGAGTCTGTGAGACCTTGGAGCAAGCACTGTACCAGCTGGGCTCTCTCCCCAGCCCTGAAGCATTTTTAATTGATACACATTCTTAATAAATCAATGACCTTTTCATTAATAAATCATACTTTATCCCTTGTAATAATGCTCACTGCAGAGACTACTTAGATGATAATATATATACTAAATTAGAATATATTTTAATCATCCTTTTTCAATTTTATCTGCTTTTCTCTATTTAACATGTATCTTGTAGTCAATATCTAGTTCAGTCTTATTTTTTCTCCAATCTGCCAATTTTTGCCTTTTAAATGGAATGTTCGTGATTGCCATTCGTGATTACTCATTAGCATGCATGTAATAAATTTTCCACTTTGGAAAATTTTTAGATTAGCCTTCTTTGTGTCTTTTCTTTTCTTTTCTTTTCTCACTCATGTTCAGTCTTCTGGGCTGGACTGAGTGGTTTTATAGTTTCATGAATCTTTGTTGGTCCAAAAGCTAATTGGTCCTTGACTTTATCAGGATGGATGTCTCTATTACAGGATTCTTTCAAGTCAGAACACTTCCCTGGGATTTATGAACTTTACATACTTCCATTTCCTTGTTCCTACTGTCCTACATTTTACTTCTACTTTTTTTTAAGAAATTCTATAATCTTCTATATTTTTTAACAATTGATTGGTTTAAGTACATGTAAGCTATATGCAAAAGTCATTTGTGTTCCGATATTTTATGATCACAATTCACTTACTTTGTTGGGAGAGGGGATACTTTTTGGATTTACTGCTGCTATTCTTGGATGGGTGTCTCAGTTAATTTTTTGTTGCTGTGGTAAAACCCCATGATCAAAAACAACTTGGGAAAGAAGGGGTTTATTTGGGTTTAAATCAGCTTACAACTAGCTCTCAGTCATACGTCTTTACTGAGGGGAGTCAAGGCAAGAACTGAAGCAGTGGCCTTAGAAGAATGTTGTTCTGTTAGGTGGCTTGCTCCTCCTGGCTTGCTCAGCCTGTTTTCTTAGAGCATCTGGGATCACCTGCCTAAGAAAGCATCTCCCACACTGGGCTGGGCCTTCCGACATCAATTACTAATCAAGAAAATATACCACAGGCCTGTCCACTGACCAATCTCGTGGGAGAATATTCTCAATTGAGAGTTCCTCTTCTCAGATGACTGTAGTTTGTGTCAAGCTGACAAAAACATTGCCAGGACACTGGGTTTCTATATATTTGTTTGAAATGGGATCATGCCAAGTAGCCTAAGATGCACTCAAACTCGAAAAAATGTTGGGATTATAAGCATGCACCATCAGTGTGGATCTGAATATTTCTTTCCTAATAACTTTCCTCTCACTCACCTCTTTAGAAACTCCAATTACTCATCTGCTTGGTTACTTGAAGTTAGTGACTCTAGAGCACTAGTCATTTTTTTCCAGGCCTCTGTGTTTCATTTTGAGTTCTTTAATACATCAAATTCGCATGCACTCTTATCTCATGCATTATGTGTTTAACTTCAGATGCTTTCATTTTTACCTTTAGAACTGCTTTTTGTAGCTTTCTTCTCTCCACAGAATTTCTGCTTTAGATTCTTGAATATATGAGGTACCGTTTCAGTAACTGTAAGTAATCTACCATTTTAACCTCTGTGCCATTTTGTGGTTAATTTTCATGGAGAGCTTTTTCCTTTTCATTATAGATCATATCTTTTTCCCCCTACCTGGAAGTTTCACTGAATTTTAGACAAAGTGAGTGCTATTACATAGGATAGCAAGTGCTTTTGTATTCCAATAAATATTTTAGAGCTTTTTTCTGGACATAGTTATTTTAAAATAGTCTAGCAATTTGAAGCTCTGTTTAGACCTATTAATCTGAATTGCAGCAGCATTTAGACTAGGAATAAAATCTCCTTCTGAACCCTTTATTATCAGAGCTTCATGAGATGAGTATTCTGCTCTAACAAGAGGGGAAAAAAACACGATTCTGACCCTGCCTGAGCTAAAATGATTGTCTCCTATATCCTTTCAGAGACTCCTCTAGAGTTCTCAGGGTTAGCTCACACCTGTATGATGATTATCAGCTGAACACTCAGGGGCCCTCTTCAGATCTCTCTCTCTCTCTCTCTCTCTCTCTCTCTCTCTCTTTCTCTCTCTGCACTTCTAGCCTCTATACTCCTTTGTCTTGCATACTCAATCTTGGTTCTCTAAGGCCTGCGACTTCTTAAAAACTTTAGAGATGCCTAGGCTGTCTACTGGACTCTTGTTGAGTATCCTGTGAATCCATCCTCCAGGGAGTGACCCTAGACAGAACTCACTTCAGCAGCTTTTCTTCACTCAGAGATCAACACACTCAATATCTTGGAAAATCACTGTACATGTGTTTTTTTCTCTGTTTTTTTAATAGCTGAGGTTACTCTGCTCCTTTGTATTCTTTCTCTGTCCATTTAAAGTAGTTTAAATGCACACTTAGCTGATCCTCATTACTTATGGATTATGTGTCTGTAAACTAATCTACTTACTAAAATACAACTGAAAGACTAAAATCAATACATGTGGCACATTTATACATATGCACAGAACAGAACACAGAAAACATGGAGTGATTTCATGAATGGGTACCTGGCCAAAGCACCATTTACTTGCCTGCTTGGGTTCTCATATTGTGCATTTTGCACACCCACTTTAGTTCCATACTTCTCCATGTTTTATGTTTTGCTGCTGCTCAAAATGAATCCCGTGCATAATAGTGAAGTGGCATCTCAGGTTCCTATCATGCAGATGTTATATGTACAACATATGTAGTATGCTGGAGAAACTTCCTTCATCCATGAGCACAGTGCTTGGCTATGAGATCCATGCTAGTGAATGAACAAAATAAACCAGCATGCATTAGTGTAAAGGAATCACTACAGAGAAATACATAATTAAGAAGAGGTTGGTGGATGGGAGATGCCCCAGTGGGTAAATTACTTGCCTTATAAGCATGAGGATTTGAGTTCTGATCCCAAGTACTCATGTAAGACTCAGACAAGGTGGTACACATCTGTTTTTCCTTTGAACAGCAGAGGCATACATGTATTGAAATGGCAAGTTTGGGCTTCTGTGAGAGACCTTGTCTAAAAGAATACAGTGGAGAATGGCAGAAGAAGACACCTGATAGTGGTCTTTGGCTTCCATGTACACACAAACAAATGTGTAGATGAGCACACATATGCACACATAAATAAACAAGAATAATAGACAAGGTTCAGCATCACATGGTTGGCAAAAATAGTGTGCCCAGAGGTCACTAGTATTTCATCCTATATCAATGATAGAAGCAATCATTCTGTACTTGCTAGCTCGGCATTCAATTGGTTTCATGATATATAGAATACAAGCACCAGGAATAATTAAAATAAAGTGTACTTTAGCTCAATGTAAAGGAGATCAATATCCACAATCTAACCAAGGTTTCCTCATGCCATGTTCAGTCTGGTGAAGGGAAGAAATCATTCAGGCTAGGGGAATATAATCATGTTACTGTCAATGACTTGGAAAGGTTAAGTAACAAGGAAAAAGAACAGCCTGAAGGGCATTCAGAATTATTAATTTGCTGTCTATATTACTTGTCCCTTGAATTGAATGACCTTGTTCATTAAAGGAGAGAGATAAGTACCTTGGGTTTTCATCACAGAATCTTCTGAACTAGAATGGAAACACCTTCTAGTTCATCAACTCAATACGTATGCATTCCATACCTCTGATATGATAGGTCCTGTGTGAAGATCTGGGGTCTGCACACAGTAAGATTCTTTACCCTCCACAGAGTCATAATGAGACAGAATGGGGAACAGGAAGCTATATCACCACAGTGTAGTAACTTGCTGACTAGTAAGGGAGATGATTCCAGAATGTTGTGGAAGGGGTCTATCTGTCAGCTTGGAGAAGGAGAAGGGAGATAAATAGCATAAGGCTGCCTTTGGATCATCTTAGACAAAGAAATGTAAGAGTAAGTTAAATAGGGAATATCACTGGGGAACAATAAGATCCAGAGGAGACCTAAAGCCAAAGACAGAAAGATAAAGGGGTGGGGCACATGAATAAGCATGCAAGACCTTATATGCTAGGCTAAGGGGTTTGGATTGTACTCTGCAAGCAGTCAAGTGAACTGAAGGTGTTTTGTTAGAGAGAATGGCATGGCCAGATCTGTAATTTTGAATAGTTTCAGTAGCATGTGGAATGTGGAATTGGTAGGAAGCACCTTAGAGGCAAAAGGACAGCAGGAAAATTGCTACAATGGTGAACAGGGGAGATAATGGTAGTCTGGACCAGAGTAGCAGAACTCTCACAATGGCTTCTATTCACCCACACTTCAGATGTACAAAACCCCTGTGGTTTCCCATAGGTCCTATCTCTCATGCCTTCCTAAGTTGACATGTTGCTTTTCTCTTCCTCACAATTTAGCTTCCTCCTTTTGCCTGGTTAGAAAGCTCTCGTTCATCTTCAAGCGCAGCTCTGGTTTCAAGTTTTTCCAGTAGAGTCTATCTTTCCTCAATCCAAATGCTTATAGCTTCACTACAGCACTCTTCAAGGTTTATAAGTATTTGTCAATCAACTTAACAGCACAAGTAGATAGAAATCTACTTGAGTCTAAGAGTTATGTCTTGTATGTCTCCAATATGATTGAACAGGTGCTGCTTTAGACCAGCAGGTCTCAAACTTCAGATCTAGGAAACATGATCCACCATTCTGTGTGTCCTGATCATTTACCATGAGCATGTGCCTCTGTGTATTGTGTCAAAAACACTAAACTTTCCTATACTAGTTTCTCTTCTTGCTGTTGCAACCAAATAATTGACAAGAAGCAACTTAGAGAAGGTTTTATTCAAGCTAATGATTTGAAAGCACAGTCCATATTGATTGGGAAGGCACGGTATCAGGAGTGACTCTTGTTTGCAGCAGCTGGAACTTCAGGAAGTATGGATGAAGCAGGGCTGGGCTACAACTCACAAATCCCTCCTTCCTAACAATAACCCACATCCTGAAGGTAGGCCACGCCTCTTAAATGTTCCTTAACCTCTGGAAACATCACACCCCCCCCCCAATCTGGAAAATAAGTTTTACAACACATAAACCCATAGGAGATACTACACATCTGGACTATCTCAGCTGGAATGTACACTCTCTCTTTTATTTGCCTCCTACAGAATATCTGTTCTTCTAATAAGCTCATAGACTTTAGCACAACTGACTCCATGATGGAAGTGTCATTCAGGCCAAAAAAAATTCAGCATGTGGATCCCACCTGCTACCAAAATGAGAACAAAGACCTAATCCATTAAAGTCCCTAGTTCTGAGAAAGTCTCTAAATGTACTAACCTTGCTTTTAGGCTTTTGTAGTTCTGCTTCTGGCTAACTGTTCTTGTTAACTGAAATGTCTCAATGCAGGACATGTTTTTTTGTGCCTTAAAGCTCATTCTCCCCGTGAAAAAGTGTCACGGTGAAGTTGGGATCCCAAACACCAGTATAGCTGTTGGATGGATAATAAATACTTTCCATTGGCTTCAGCCCATATCTGATCAGTTTTCTCTGGTGTGTACCCACCAACATTCTCAAAACAAAGAGTTTGGGGCACATGTTGTCATTTGGATTCCCTCATCTTCTTGCATATTACAAGAGCTATTGAATACATCTTCTCCCACATACCTGCTCTCTCCAGAAGAGTCCTCAGAGTTCCCTGAAGAGACCCACCCATGACAACATATTCTATAGCTATAACCCTCATTTTCTCTACTATTAATAAAACTAATCACACATAAAACAATACCCCACAGACTAGTTAAGATAATGAAGCATATCACTCATTTTTAAAATTATGTACCACTGTTCTAATGTGTAGCAGGCTCAAACACAGACATCTAGAGGAAGCTGCCAGGAGGAAGGGAAGGAACAAAACTCTCTAAATGGCCCAGGATAGTCTCAATGCTGTTTGTCCTGCTTTGTTCATTCTTCTGCCTGTATGAGCTGGTGCCTATCATCCCATTACATCAATGAGACCGTTTTTTCTTTATAAAATCTATTTCATTTCATTGTCAGTTCATTGTCACATCTCCCTAGGGTGCATGTTCTACTCACCTCATTTATTTTTGTGGAATTCTGCATTATATTATCTTTTGTTTTCTTCACAGTCTCCTGATAACTTCCCAACTTCTCTACGGAAAACAATAACAAAGAACCTAAAAGAAGGAAGAGGTTAGCATGAGTCTCTGGTTTACTTGGATTCCATCAGAGAGTGGCCCCAAGGCTTACTACTTTTTAGTCTAAATATAACTTTTTAAATTCCTCAGCTAGTAAATGTCTTACTTCTTACTGTTATATTTTAAGTGTATTTTACTGTGTGTACACAAATGTGAATATGTGTGTGAATGTGTGTGTGCATTTGTGTATGAGTGTGTGTGTGTGTGTGTGTGTGTGTATGTGTGTGTGCATATAGAGACCAGTGTTCAACACTGATATTTATCTTCAGCTCATTTATTTTTGTGGAATTCTGCATTATTTTTTTTTGTTTTCTTCACAGTCTCCTGATAACTTTCCAGCTTCATTAATCTTCATTAATCCCTCCTAATCACCTTAATTTTTGAGTCAGGATCTCTCACTGAACCTAGCATTTGCAGATTTAGCTAAGCAGGCTGGCCATCAAGTCTCAGAAGTCCCCCAGTCTCTGCCTCCCTAATTCTGAGATCACAGGCAGATGCTGCTGAATCCTGTTTTTGGTTTGATCTTTTATTTTTATGTCAATTCTCTAATTCAGATCTTCATATTTGTGTGGCAGGCATTTTACCCACTGAGCTACCTCTGCAGCCCTATTCTTAATTTGTGTTGAACTTTAGAAAGGATGATTATGAAGTTATTATCTCAGTATGCCTGTGTCTTATGAAGCAAGAATTTCTCATGCTTCTTGTAGAGTTGTTTCATAATTGTCTCAACTTCTTATTTTCTCTAGCCATTTCTAGCATAAATTAATTTTCCACAGTCCTTTCTGTTAAGTCAAAAACTGTTCAGGTCCAGAAAGGAGACAGACAGAAAGAGCAAGAACCAGGGACAGAGAGATATGGGGGGGGGGAGACAAAGAAAGAGTGTAAGAAAGGGGAGAGAGTGATTGATCAATCTATTGATTATTTGATGGATGGATTGAAGATCTACTTCACATTTCAATTATGATCTGGGTGGCTTATGCTATTAGAGGAAATTGCATGATTTAAATTTTCTCACTAGGAGAATAAAATAAAATCCCACTTGTCTCTGAAGATATCACTGAGCAAAATATGACAATTCCCCCAGAACACAGAGCTGGTAGAAGCCCCAGAGCTGGTAGAAGCTAGTGTGAACGGCCCTGGCAGTAGCATCTCTTAACTGCTACTCAAAGCTGGTCACACTCTTGCAGACCAGAATGAGTGGGTCCCATTGTCTCCCTTTGATGTCTGACATCCTCTGCCTGGAAGCAGACAACTCAGGCAATGGAAAGAGTTCCTGATTTCAGATCAGAAGTGCAGTGAGATCACATCTAAATAGAGATACAAGCACCCTTCCCTTTGACTGCCACACTATTGAAATATTGACTCTCCATGAAGTTGGATTTTCACTGGGAATATCATATTGGGAGAAGAAGAAGGCCTGAAGTGGGGAATTGTCTCCTAGAAATATATTTTACACAGTTTTGAAAATTTGTCAGACCACTTGCAGAAGAGATGAGCCAAGACAATGACAGGTCAATAATGGAACTGTAAGTACCACACCTTGACCTAGACATCCCTTATCTTATACTGATACCTAAACCTCATGTCAGGATGCTAAAATAGATTCAGGGGTCACTGGATCTCTTACTTGTTTCTCTTCTTATTATGACCAGACTGAAGAAATAAATAAATCCTTCTTTGCTTTTTACTAGTACTTATTTTTTAACTGGCCAGATGAGGATAGGAGGCTGACCCTAACTTGGTAGGCAGCTGTGGTCCAGACTTTGACCTTAATAGCTCTGGCAGTTACAGTGTCTTCATACTTTTCAGCATCTGTTTGCTGACATTGCCATCTTCCCTAGTAGCCCGTCATCCTGAATGATCAAGATGGTGCTATACTCAACAAATCTCCCAATATTACTTGGACATTAAAGGTGTTTTATTACTATTCATTCAATGATTCGTTGGAAAGGGTAGAAGAAGAAAAAAAAGAAGTGAAAAAAGAGAAATACAGCAAGAAATCTCAAATTTTCTTATGCCTTTTACTTTTGAGGTACAAAGAAAAGTTATATGGTCTCTGGTTCCTAGACCAGGTAAAAATCCTGACTTATTCAGACCAAAACAGATATTAGGAACCTTAGAATGCCCTACAATCCAAAGATATTTTATTTAGCAAACTACTGTGAAAATAGTTATTGGAGACTGGAGAACTCATGAGCTCATACAGAGCCAAACACTCCTCACATCTGACAGAGTTTCTACACAGGCTCAACCTAGCTTCTGGAGTTCACACTGTTGTCAACCGAAGTTGGCCCTGTGGGAAAACATCTGAAGGCTGTGTCAACAATTAATGCAGTGTGACAGTGATGACTTATCACTTCAGATAAAGAAGGCCACTCAGCCTGTTCTCCCTGTTCATTTGACCTTAAAAACCTTAGTGGCTTCTCCTTCCCTCATCCAGTCTTATTTTTTAAAATAACTAATATTGAATTTGTTCCTTGACAGTCTCATCATACATGTGTATTGTGATTCGTGTCACCCCGACCCTCTCTAATCTCCTTCCCACACCTATTATCACTCTTCTTTCTTGTAAGTTCTTTCCCACATTAATGTCTTTGTGAATTTTTTGTTTGATTTTCTTTTCTCTCTTTTATTGAAAATATATTGTTCTCTCATACAATACATCCTGACCAGTTTCTCTGCCCTCCACTCCCCTCCTAGCTCCCCCTCATCTCTCCTCCCTCCCAGTATTTTATTTTATTTTGTTGTGTTTGGTAATATATTAGAGAGAATCTTGTATCAACTCCAATGTCATCAGAGTTATAAATAGTGTAGATACAAAAAGATCTACCATATTATGAAATACTTCCCCTCACCCCACTCCTTCCAGCTTCCTCACATCTCCCCCTTCCCCTAGATCCACTCCCTCTGTGTTTCCTTTATAGAAAAGATCAAGACTCCAAGAGATGACAGCCAACAAGACAAAACAAGATACAAAAAGACAAGGAGAAAGCCCTCATATCAAAACTGGACAAGGCAAACCAATAGGAGGAAAAGAACCTCAAGAGTAGGCAAAAGAGTCAGAGATACTCCCATTCCCAATGTTAGAAGTCTCACAAAAACACCACGCTAAAAGATATAACTTATGCCCAGGACCTGACGCAGACCCATGCCAGCCCTGTGCTTGCCACTTCAGTCTCTGTGAGCCCATGTGACCTCTGCTTACTTGATTCAGTGGGCCATGTTCTCCTGGTGTCTTCCAAACCCTCCGACTCCTACAGTCATTCCTCTCCTTCTTCCATGAGGCTCCTCAATCTCCAAGTTTAACCAGGATCATCTACATGACCATGAGCTTGGAACTGTCCATTGGAACCTAATGATTCTCTGGTGGGTACACATTGAAGACAATAACACCCTCCCCCAGAATCCGTAAGTACCCTATACTTTAGCAGAGAGGATCATGACCCCATGAGTCCCTCCTCATCAGTGGTTGATTGTTATTAGACTCAGTCTTGTGTGGGTCCATTGTAAATAGTCCAGTACTGTCAGGTCATGCATTTTTATGTGACAACATTTCAAAGCCCATCTTCCTGCCTTTGGATCTGACATTCCTTCCTCTTTCTGTAGTGCAATAATCTATGACTTACTTCTTTAAATATTTAACTCAAGTTATCTCCTTTCAACTTTTGACCAATTCTGGCTAAGTGATCTAATGATCTATAGGACATATGAGTTCAGAGAACCCACCAGCACCTCAAAGCCAGGAAGCCCAAACCTCAGTTTCTCTCTCTCTCTCTCTCTCTCTCTCTCTCTCTCTCTCTCTCTCTCTCTCTCTCTCACA
>CAJQZJ010008952.1:8793413-8810145 GCA_907164525.1 Lophiomys imhausi
CTTGTAAACTTTTAAAATTTACTTATTTGGGTGTGTGTGTGTGTGTGTGCCTAAGTGCATGCCGCCAGTACAGCACATTTATAATAGAAGCCTGAGGAGGTCAGAAGGGGATGCTTAATCCCCCATAACTGTAACATGATTGAGAGCTACCATGTAGATGCTAAGAACCAAATCCAGGTTCTCTGGAAGAGCAGTTAATGCTCCTCACTACTGAACCATTTCTCTAGACCTGAACTTGTCATTTTCAGCATTGCTACAGTCCTTTCATATACTCCCTAGTCTTCAACAAGCTGCAATTAATTTCTTCCTTTTTAAAAATACTAATTCAGTTCTCTTCACATTTTCAGTTGGTTGTAACTACTGGATGACTGGTTTCACTACATTCATCCTTCCATCCATTTGTTTCTCTTTTCTATAATCAAGTGGGTCTTCATTCACTAAAACTCTAACATTATAGTATGAAGCCTAAACTCCTTGAGATGTAAGATGTTTCTTGGGATTGGCTTCCTCCTGCCTCAGCTGTACCTTTCACTTTTCTATATCTCTTCTCTGAAGACCTTTAATGATGCAGAATCTCACATTGTTTTGCTTCTTCTCTGAGGAAGAGGTCTGCATTCTTACTTGACTCTTGGGATCCTACCCATTTTTTATTATTCCATTTCAGAAACATAAATGACATTCAGGCTTCAGTTTGGTCTCAGGACCTCTCCAATGGAATGATCTTTTGGCTTTGTGAGTTTCCCCTTGGATACATCTTTCCCATCTGACTCTTCATACCTAGAGAGCAGAGGTCAGGTTATCTACATCTCTGCATCTACCAAAGACCAGTAGATATCACATAGGGTTTGCAGAAACTATGTCATCATTGGAGCATAGAACTGTCCAGGCCTGTGCAGCCAGTCTTCACTGCCAAAGCTTAATGAAAGGGGAAGGAACTCATCCTATGAAATCTTCCTTCCACACCTAAATAAAACAGCAAAAGCAACAAGTACTATCCCATCTGGCAGGGCTCCATGAAATGAAGGTAATTCCTTAAAATAATTAGCCTGTTCCCTGAGGATAGGAGATATGATTTTCTGTGGAGCAGAAGAAGCTTGTCATTTATCTTTTTCATTAAGTCGCCTTTCACAGGGTTGAGACTTTAATGCTTTCTCATATCTCTTATTGGTGTTCCTGTCTTATAATTCTACCACATGTAGTCAGGGAAGTGTTTCTCTGTCTTTCAACCATGGATAACTTCCTTTATGATTGTAAGAGTTTTCATTACTTAGCATTTAAACCCACCTCCTGCTTCTGCCTAGACAACTAACTTCTCTCCAAGACCCAGTCTTACCTCTGACATGCCCTCTCATCTGTCTCATAAATAATTTGCCCTTCATTTTGTGCTCAACAAATAGTACTACATTTGTCTATCTGTCTGTCTGCCTGCTTGCTTGCCTGTCTGGCATCTGTCTGTCTGTCTTCTATATAACACCATAAGGTCCTTAAGAATAAGAATAGGATCTTGTTCATGCTTACCTCTCTATTGGTTTCTATAGTGCCTATAATGAGAGAACCCTTAACAATTTGATGAAGTAGGAAGAGATGAAGGTTGATACTACCAGTCCTTATTAGAAGGGTGATGCAAAGATGGCAAACATAATCTCTCAGCAGCTAGGGTTGCCTGTTCTCCATCTACACAATAAAACTGGGCATCCCAATAGTCAATCATGGATTAAAAGAGAGTCATGGGATTTCATTCACCACTAGTAAACTATTGGCAACTGATTGATACTCATTGCCTTCGGTTCTACGCCAAATGGTGAGCCCATCAGGTTCCAACAAATAGTTTTCAACTCTGTGGCCACACAGACAGCTCCAACTAAAATGAGATGGTCACAAAAGAAAACACATGAGTTTGGAAAGGGGATGGGGGGCAGGGGGAGGTGGAGGAAAACAGGAGTGGGAGATACGAGATGAAAGTAAACAGAATGTGCAGTAGACATCTGTGAAATGGTCAAAGAAAACATTAATGAATAATAAAATTCAAAAGGAGAAAAGAAAAAACTACATTTTATAGTCCTATGTTAAATGTATTCTCTGAAGTCATGATGGTCAGGGCTGATTCTAGACTCTCCTTGTGTTCTTCAGGACAGTGTTATGAAACAGTGAGAAGTAAAAATGCAAGTTAGAGTTCTGAAGCTGGAACCTCAGCTCTGCAGTTGACTGTTGTTTGACAAGAAGCATATTACCTGTCTTATTTCCATCACTGGTAGGATAAATGTGTGAATATTCACATCCCCCTGGACTCCTTCCTGCTGTCAACATCTCTAAGCCCATGATGCCACTGTCCCTTCCACCCACAAAGCCTTTATGTCCTGGCCATCAGCACTCTGCCACCATGTTCCAACACACCTCCACTCATCCTCCGCATTTGCCTCTGCTCCATCTGTTTGGTGAGATTTGTCTCCAAGTACACTCATCCCTGTCCATCAGCTCCATGGATTCTCTTTGAATCACCTCCTACTCGATGCCCAGTGAGCTGTCTTCTCACCCTCCTTCAGAAAGAACTATAAGTTACTTGCCTCCCAGAAACTCAAATTGATTCGTAACCAGTCTTTCTACATAGGAAAGTGTATGGGGGTTGAACAGCTTGTAATAAAAGCAGCCTCCATTAAAATATCCCAATTGCTCAGACTTGTGTCAGCATCCTCTACCTCATTTGGTTCCTCCAATAATTCTAAGAGAGTTACTACTTTTAGTCACATGTTCTAAATAAAGAGGCTGAGATTCAGGGTAGACTCACAGGGCTAGGTTAAGAGGTAGAGCCATCAGGATTTAATCTCAGGCCTTCTTCTTCTACCTCTTGTTGTTATCTACTCTCCCCAGAACCTCTCACAACATAAATTATATATATATATACACACATATGTATATGTATATATGTATTCCTCACCTTATAAAACTATAAAATTATATATATATAATTATATATATGTATATATATACATATATACATACAGAGAGAGAGAGAGAAAGAGCTGGAAACAAAGTTTTCATGCACAGAGAGATTAAAGCTGCTCAATCATTTGGAAGTTTTCTGATGACCATCTCTACCATCTCTGTGTAAGACCTTGATGAAGGACATACAGTAACCTTGTGCTAAACATATACAAAGCAGCCAGTGAGGAATGATAAGCTCTGTACAAGCAAGGCCAGATGTGGAGGATGCTCAGAGATGACATACAAGAATGAGGCCTCACGACATTTCTGTCTGCCTAGGAATCTAGGCACTTTGGCATTTCTGTAAACTTAGGTTATATCTGTTCCCAGGTTGCTGACAGCTATGTGTGCTGGAAAACCTTATTTATATATAGAACAACTGCCGACTACTCTTTGGATCAGAGCCTTCCCTAAGAAGCATGTGGCCTATGCCATTCCTCTAGGCCCCTTCCATCCTCACAGTCTTCACCCTGGGCTGTCATTGCCTGTAATTTACATCCTCCTTACCACTTGGCCTTATGCTCCTCAAGAGCTGACATGATTACTGATTTCTGTAGCAACCCAGAAACCTGACAAGTGTTAAATGCCTCAACATATTTATGGATGGAGAGATGGATGGATGGATGGATGGATGGATGGATGGATGAATGGATGAATGATGCTCCTAGGAAGACCCCATACAGAAATTACTTTCTTTTTGAACACACTCCTCACCTTATAGAACTCTCCCAAACCAAGTACCCCAGACAGTGAATTCACAACTGGCATATCTGCAGAATCAGGGCTCTAACATTCTAAGATCTCTACTTTGTTCTTTTGACAGAAAATATTAATATGAATCACAAAATACTGTTCTCACCTTGTTCCATGGTGTCAGTGTTAGAAATTAAGAGCCAGTTGGTGACGCTATAGACCATGGGAAAATGTGAGATGTAGCAGTAAATGGAGAGATTCCAAAGACTTCAGCTGCATAAAGGAGCAGAAAATCTGAATAGGAGCTGGTCATAGATTCTCCCCATCACTTCCTACATCACAGCTCCACCATCTATGAAGAGCCATATGGTATTCACACTATTCTTTAATATTCATAAGGTAATAAATATAATTAATCATACCATGATGTTAGACAAGTTTCCCTATTTCTTGCCTTGTAGAAGTCACAGCAGGAAGACCTCTTCAGGAACATCTGACAAGAAAGGCACAGTAGGCCATGTTACAGCAGCATCAGGTATTCTGTCTTTGGACAAAGCAGCAGAAAGAATCACCTGCTTACCAAAGATGTAACCTCAATGTCACTCATCCCATCGCAGTACGGTACTCATGCCCCTCTTGCAGATATGTCCCAAGGACAGAATGACCAGGCCAGTGCATCTCTATAAGCAACTTTGGTGGAACTGAGATGTATACATGTCCTTAGGCACCACTGGGGCTAATAGAGCTTGTGGCTTGGTAGTCAAAAAGACACCTGCCACAGTCAAGGGCCCTGGTTATCTTCATGTGTGAACGAAAGCTTTAGTGCACACTTAGCACACACCACTGATGGAGGTGAGAACCTTACTTTAGCCTCTTACCATGTGATCCTAATACCCACCTCTTCCCTCTGGCTTTAGTGTACATCTCTCCTCTAAGCTCAGACATACTTCCCCTGGCCTACTTCCATCCCCAACTTGATTGAATTTTAAATTCTTTTCTCTGTTCCCTGGCTCAGAACCCAGGCCTGATTATGGCCAGGTCCTTCCACCGAGAAATTATTCTGTAACAATATAGCCAACAACAGGAACTTTATCTAATTTATGTACAGCAACTAATGTAAAGTGGCATTTGAGAAAAATTTCACTCTTCTCTTCCTTAAAATCGAGAAGAGACTCAAAAATATTTTAAAAAGATAGTACTACAGTAAATGTGTCAAAGTATGTACTATAATAAGTCTTGAAGGTATATGTGTTAACAAACTAGTTAGGCAGTACTGATCTCATTTAAGCAGGACAAGTTTAGTCACACATCAATCAGCTATTACACACTTGAATTCAGTAACACTGATAACTTGCACAAGACCTGCACAATATTAATCCAGTTAAAAATTACAAGATGAAAAGGGGAGGGCTCCTTAGGCCCACCCCTAACTGAGGAGCAGTTAGCAACAGATGGCTGGTGAGGGAAGGAGAGCCACTTTTCTTGGGGAGGGGTGGCCACCAGCAAGCTGCTCATGTTCCAGTGGATGACCCCACACACCATGGATGGTGCATATGGACAGAACTAACTGAACTTTGGGAGTCATGAGAAAAAGTGACATGAAGCTGAGAGAGACATTGGAACACTAGGAAGATGGGAGGTAGGATGGATATCACTAAGATGCATTGTGTACATCTACAAAGTTTTCATATAATACATTCAAAATAAATAAATAAATAAATGTGGCCTCTACTTTTCCTTGCCTTTACTGCTGAAATAGCTAATATTGACAAAAGTGGTTAGTGCCAATTTGCTATTTTGACAATGAATCACTTCACTCACAAGATTCCTAAGAAAATACATTCCTCAATTATGTCAGGAACATCCCAGAGTTCTGTTGTTGTGGAATCGTAGAACCAAGAGGAAGGGGAAGGTCCATGGTATGCAATACTCTTAAGACTTCTAGAATCCAAGAATCTAAGACATGGTGTGGGCATTCACCTTGAATCTTTCAGAGAGACAGTATTTTCCAGTTAAATTTCATGTACATCTTAGATCTCTCAAGACTGAATTCCAAGTTAGTCAAATCTAACTTACTCCAATTGCCATTTTATTCACACATTAAAATATCATGCTAAACATGATTTATGCAAAATGGCACTTGTGTGTCTGTGTCCAATTTTCTTTTTTATACATTTTTAATTAAAATAGAATTATAGTACTTTTCCACTTCATTTCCCTCCATCCAATCCCTCCAACAGTCCCCCTCCCTCCAACTCCCATGTCCCTCCTCACTGTCACATTGATAGTATCTTTTTCTTTTATTATTGTGATGTATGTGTACATATATGTATGCATAAATGTGTAAATCCAACCTGCTAAGTTCAGTTTTGTTTGTGTATATATATATATAGTTTTAGAAGGTATCCTTTTGTATTAAATAGCCAGCTAGGAAAACCATCCCTGAGAGAGGATAATGTTCCCTCTCTCTGCAGTCATTAGCTGCCCGTAGCCTTTGTTCTACAGGAGGACTCTATGATGTTTTCCTGATTTCACATTAGCATGTCTATTCATAGTTCAAGTCTTATTTATGTGATATTTCTATGAGAAACTGTTTCATAGCTGACTTCCTGCTATTCTGCTTTGTATAATCTTTCTACTCCTTCTTCTGGATGTTCCCTGAGACATAGATTCAGGAGCTTCAATGGAGATGTGTTCATTGGGCTACACTCCCCATCATCCCTTGATATGCATTGTGTCTGGTGGTGATTTTCTGTAAATGTCTCCATTTTCTATAAAGAGAAACGACTTTGATAAGCCATGGTTGCTGAACTCATCTGCTGATATCAGGATAAGATTTAAAATGTAGTAAGAAATTATGCCAGTCTAGCAAAGTGGCGGTAGTATATTTTTTCTCTAAGATCCATGACCTCATTATCTCCAAGAAATTGGCTGGGTTTCTAGTGCCAAGGATGATTTGCCTCTTGCTGAGTGGGCCTTAAGTCCAACTAGACAGCTGTTGGTTACAGCTAGCACATGAGTGCCACTTCTTATACCTTTATGAATCTTTTGCCTTGTTGGTGATTGCTGTGGTTCATAGATACCACTCCTGGGTAGGACAGTTAATTGGTTCCTTCCCTTGGCAGCTTGTGTAGCATTTTATGGAACTAGAGAAACTGGAACACAGAAAAGAGTCTTTTAAGTAAGAGCCAGGCTGGCCTCAGACTTGTGATACTCCTGCCCCTGCCTCCTTCAGCAAATACTACCAGCGTGCGCCACCACAAAAGATCTTTATCAACATCACTTCTGACAGAGTGCTAATATCCATAATTTATAAAGAACTCAAGAAATTAAACACCAAGAAACCAAATAATTGAATGAAAAAATGGGAAGCAGAACTAAACCAAGAATTCACAAAGGAGGAATCTCTAATGGCTGAGAGACATTTGAAGAAATGCTCAACTTCCTTAATCATCAGAGAAATGCAACTCAAGTTGACTCTGAGATTCCATCCCACACCTGTCAGAATGGCTAAGATCAAAAACTGAAATGACAGCACATGTTGGTGAGGTTGTGAGGAAAGGGGAACACTCCTCCATTGCTGGTGGGAGTGCAAACCTGTACAACCACTATGGAAATCAGTCTGGTGATATCTTAGAAAACTTGGAATAGGTCTACCTCAAGACGCAGCCATACCACTTCTGGGTATCCACCCAAACGATTCCTCACCAAACCATAATGACATATCCTAATCTATGATCATAGCAGCCTTATTTGTAATAGCTAGAAACTGGAAACAAGCCAGATGTCCCTCGACCGATGAATGGATAAAAAAAAAATTGTGGTACATTTACACAATGGACTACTACTCAGCCATCAGAAACAAGGAAATCATGTAATTTTCAGTCAAATGGATGGAACTAGAGAAGCTCATCCTGAGTGAGCTAACCCAGACTCAGAAGAATGCACATGGCATCTACTCACATATAATTAGATTCACATATAGTATAACTATCCTACAAACAATACACCAAAAGGATCAGGAACATAGACTTTGTTACCTATCAAGGGGACTATTTTCCCTAGGGGTGCTACCATGTAGGCCCCCAGTGCAAGAGGAAGCTCTTAGCCTGCATATGACTATTGAACTGAGAGGGGCTGATTTGTAGGGACACTCCACATCAGAGGAGTGGGATGGGTGGGAGAGGGAGGAGAGAGTGGGAGGGTGCAACCGGGAGGGGTGAAATGATGGCACTGTGATGGAGATGTAACTTGAAGTAATAAATAAACAAACAAACAAAAAAGTAAGAGCCAGATTGAATAATCCAAGTCCTGTGTCCTACATAGATAATATCTTCAGTAATAGGGACTTAAGTTTGATCTCTGAGAACAAACCAGGGATAATATCAATAATAATCTATATTGCTTTAGAAGGCACATGGACTATCCTGTCCAACCACTCAAAAGGAAATGTCTTATGTATGGCAGTGGGGCTTTGTTGAGCTATGGTTGCTGTTGTGAGCCAAAAGGCACACTTCTTTTAAAGCATACAGAGAGAGAAAGAGAGACAGACAGAAGTGTGTGTGTTCCCTTATGTATACTGTATATAATTTTAGGAAAATACAAAATAATATAATTCCTTGAGGCCTTATCAAACCTTTTTCTCTCTGTCCACTCTTCCCCAGAACATGGCTTCTCAATGAAAACTCCACCAAGACGAGCAACTTGAAGAGGCAAATGAAAATCTAATGACAAATCTCATTAGAAAAATGAATTTGTAGCTAGAGGCAATATCATATATAGACCACATTTAAATTATCAAAGTAAAGTTTTCATATTAATGCAACATCCACTGAACACCCACTATGCACTAGGTAACAAATTGAACCTTTTACAAAGTCCCCATCTCTTCCCTCTATGGGGCGACTGATGAAGTGTCATCTAACTAGGTGTTGAGTGACTGGACAATTCTCCACATAGCTACAAGGCCTGAACTTAGATCTACAGTCGAGAATTGCCACCAGAGCCTTCAACTTGTCTGTGACTGCTCTGTCACAGCTCAATTAGCAAAACAAGTATGCATTGCAGATAAGATTTTTTTAAGCAAAACATACTTTTAGTCCTGTCAAAAATCCATAGAGATTTTATCTAACCATAGTGTGCTCTCCAATATGCATTAATGAGTGGTTAAGAATGGTCAGCAATTAGCCAATCAATTTCTTGTACCTAAATCCATGTTCTTCAATTGCTTCCAATTGCTTGAAAGTGTTCTCTCAAGCATTTTAAGCATTCCTCTCTATGATCTCATTTACACTATTCATTTGTGAAACTTATAAAGAAGTTGTCTTACTTGCCTGAAGTTTTCATCTCCTCGACTCCTTTAACTAAATTAATAAGAATCGTACTTGGATTTTCTTTCTTTAAGAGTAGAAAAGGAGCTCATGGGTCATTTAGTCCAACCCACTAGGTTTATAAAGAGGAAATCTCACTGAGGTACATTAAAAAGTTACTTTTATGAAGATGCACAGAAAGGTACCACAAAGGCCAGGCTTATAACTCCAACATGCTTCTGGAGAGCAAGCCCAGGGCCTATCCCACATTCCACTATAGCTCTCTAAGGGTTTAAACTTTTCTAAATGACCCCTCAGTCTGCTGAACTGAAGAGAAAACCAAGGCAATAGAGAAATGGCTCAGGGAGTAAGCACACCTGCTGTTCCTGTAGCAAACTGAGTTTGGATCCTAGCATCCATGTTGAGTGGCTTATCACTAACTGCAAGTCTAGTTCCAGGTGATCCGATGCCATCTTCTGGCCTCCATTGGCACCTACATACAAGTGTATAAACTACCTCATATAGACATACACATACATATGTAAGTAAATAATAAACTAAATAAACAAGAGCAAACGGAAATAACATAAATTTTTCAAGGAGGATGAAACAACTCCAGACGTCAGTGGTAAATTCACAGGCATTAAATATAAAGTAGATATCCCCCTTTTACTTATTCAATTAAATGCATGATTTTCCCTCAAGTACAGTTACCATATCAACCATCTTTACTCCTAGTTTAAAAATGGGAACTTCAAAACATTGTCTTAAACAAATTTTAAAAATAAGAAAAATGTCAACATTCACCAACATACCGTGAAATTATTTAAGCAAAGTTCCAACTCAAAACCCAGAGCAGAAAAAAAACCAAACTCTTATAGGCATTGTTCCCTGCCATTCATCTCAACCTGTCTTGAACTTGAATGCCAGGGTAAAACTCCCATGATGCTTGATTAATCTCTGCCAGGTACTGTCCAGATCCAATGGAGACAACTTCGGTGCCAGACAGGCACTTTGCAGACAATCTCTCAGCCCACACAAACAGCTCTATCAGCCCTATTCCTGAGTGGCCAAACTGAGCCACAGAACTGTGAAACCTCCCCAACTCTCACATGTACCAAAAAAGATATAGCGTCATAGTTGATTTGCTTCTGTTTATGTGAGCTTCTCCATATTCAAAGAAATTACAACTGATTGAGGCAGAAAGGAAAAACTGTAAATCTAAATATTAAATACAAAATGAATGAATAAATGAAGAAAAATTCAAGTCAGATGCAAATGAAGTAATTAAAGAGTTTGTATTTTAATACCAATGCCAGCACATGACACTGATGTCTTAGTTAGGATTTTATTGTGTGAAGAGACACAATGACCAAGGCAGCTCTTATAAAGTAAAACAGTTAATTGGGGCTGGCTTAGCGTTTCATAGGTTCAGTCTATTATCATCATGGTGGGAAGCATGGTGGTGCACAGGCAGAATGTAGAGGATCCATTCTACATCCTGATCTGCAGGCAACAGAAGGAAACTGTCTCTAAACATAGCTTGAGCATAGGAGACCTCAAAGCCTGCATCCATGGCAACATACTTCCTCCAACAAGACCATACCTCCTAATAGTATCACTCACTATAGCCAATCATTAAAACACATGAGTCTAATGGGGGCCCAACCTGCTCAATCCACCACACTAAGTATAAAATATAGAAGGAACCCAGTAAATACTCAGAGAAGGCAGAAAGGAAAGAAGAGCTAAGAAAAATACTCAAAGCTAGGAAGTCTCTACCACTGATATTCAAGTGAGGGTCTTAGTCTGGCCATAATGGCACTGTCAGGGAGTTTTAGAAATACAGTCTTCCAGACCTCATGCAGCCCTGCTGGACCAGAAATGGACTGCTTTACAAGTCTACCATGGGATGTTAAAGCCATAAATGTGTGGGAGCTCTGGCCTCTGCCAGACCTAGGGCAGCAGGCACCAGTGGAATTCTAGAAAGAAAAAGAACAAGGGAGCTGCAGAGACAAGAGGGACACCTGGAGGCAGTGGGATTTGACTGATTTTCTACAAGAAGAAGGTTAGGACTCCTTTGAGAAACTATTTATAACCTCATCCCTGAACAGTGAGCAAGGGAAAAATCTGGAGCAACAAACAACTTGTGCTGCCTAAGGTGACGGTGGGGAGATGAACGCTTGGTCTTTTCTTTGTTGTGTTCTTGCTGTGCCCTAAGTTCACACATCCCCACATAGAATATTCCAATTTTCAAGAAGAAAGCTCAACATATATGTATATACTGGGGAAAAATGGGTGCTCATAGGGGTAACAGACACCTGGAATTTCCTACAGTATTGAATCTGCCACTTGACACCACTGCAGACATGGAGTACCTACTCCTTAAGTAAGTCTAGAGACATCTCCCCTCAATTCTAGTGTATAACACATTCTGACTCATAGTAAAACTGCACTGTAAAGCAATTAAGCATGCCTTCCAAAAATCCTGCAGCACAGGGCCAATGGCTCACTCTGGGTTGGAGTGTACACTGCCTCTGGGGGATAGGATGTAATTAAACATGATTAGGGAGAAAAGACTAGAGGTATGTCTCTAGCATATCACTATCATTCCAAATACATAAAGCTCAGCATGGTGTACTAGGATCTGCAGTAGTTGAAAGACAGAAAACCCACAAAAGAGTTGAATTATCATGAACCAAGAACAGGATGGTACTGTAGATTCAGGAGAATTTGCAACATCCTAGCACCCAGGATAGATGGCAGGCAGATCATGAGTCTAATGCCATCTAATGCCAAAGGCTCCAGACCAGACTGCAAAGCAAGACCCTATATCAAACAAACAAATCAAGAAATAGACTCTTCCTCATATTGGTGAATGTCTTATTTTTGATTCATGATTTATTTATAATAAAAGCATCACCATTATATTATGTTGGGTGTATGACTGGAAAGAGGTGAGATCCTAGCAAGTACAAAAATCCTGTGAATCTTGAAACTGAGATTCACATAGAAGGAGTGAGGCACGCTCTCTCTCTCTGCTTATACCTGCCTTTAGAGCACAGAAACAGTCCACAAATGGCTACTTTCCTTGTGGCACATAGAAACAAGCCCACAGGAGGCCACAGGTGAGCTCAATCAAGAATTGGTGTCTGGGACCTTTCTCCATGTAAATATAGCATTGCCAGCATCTCAATCTCAGAATAGGATGCATTCACCCCCCAAAAAACCCCTCTCCATTTCCCATGGATCAAAAATCACTCACCTATCTCAGAGTTCCAGAGATTTTATAGATTTAGAGGAGATTCAGTAGATTTAAGGGACCATGGGAAAGTTAAGACTATCAAGACATAAGCTGCAATAATCAATTATACAAATATCATATGCTGCCCCAGAGCTGTTGGGATTCTGCCATGGGGGAAAGTTTTCTCCAACTGCTCATTTTCCTAGGACCTACATGTTTTCTCTGGCCCAGAGCATCAGTCCTTGACCAGGGCAAGCCTGAGAGTATGATGGTCCTCCAGGCCTCCTGAGACTCTGATAGCAGCCAGCGTGACCCCACTTTTGTCTGGGCTCACATATTTTCAGAGACATGCATTCAAGCCTTTCCTTAAGGTCATGCCTGCAAACCATGGGGAAAGCACCGCACCTTTGAGTTCTCTCTATCCTAGTCCTGTATCCAGCAGGGTGTTAGAAACACAGCCCAATTGCTATGATACACTACAACATTAAGTTGATATTAATTCGAGATCTATAGTCTAAATCTTTGGGACACAGAAACAACCTAAATGCTTGTCAGTGAATGAATGGATAAAGAAATGTATGTACACCCAATGGAGTATTATGTAGCCTTTAACAAGAAAGAAATCCTGTCATATGCAGCATGGATGAAGCTGAAGGTCATTACACTCAGTAAGCAAGGCAGACACTAAGGAATAAATCCCACATGATTCCATTTATTTAAAGATTCATTACAAACTCAGAATCTGAACTTTCTGAAGTAGTTGATCTCACTACTGGGGAACAGGTGGGTTTAGCAGGAGCTAGATGAGGGTCAAATGAGGGAATGTTGTTGTATACTATACAATATGAGCAAGATCCAGGACCCTGATATTCAACATGGTGCCTGGCTTAACAACTGTGTAGTGCATGTAGCATGTACTCTTAAGAGGGTTGATCACATGTTAAGTGTTCTTAAGGAAGAAAAATTAAAGGTGGATTGTTTTTTAAAAAAAGAAATACTGGCTCAATATTTCAGAAACTGAAAATTGTAAGGTATTTAATGGAGTCTTTGTTATGCTGTCAGATAACCTTTCCGTCAGTCATTCATACCTGTGCATATCCATTACATACTGAGGAAAGAGTCAGGAATTACCTGAAACAATGGGTCAACTAGTGAATAAGTCCTGTTTGTTGGTTGGTTGGTTAGTTGATTGATGGGTTGGTTGGTTGGTTGGTTGGTTGGATGGTTACTTGGTTAGTTGTGTCTATGAGCCAGGGTCTCATGTAGCCCAGGTTGGCCTCAAAATGTGCCATGTAATCAAAAATGACTTTGAATTTCTGACTGTCCTACCTTTATCTCCTGAGTGCTGCATTGCTGGTATCTGCCAACATACCTGGTTTTATGCCATACTGGGGCCTGCAACCAGGGCTTTTTTTCATGCTAGGCAAGCATTCAAAAACTGAGTCATATTCCCAGTCCATAAATTAAAGTGCCCTAGGAACATTTTAATAACATTAGAAGAAAAGAGGTGACATATAAGTATTCTTTCTTTGACAGATAGATTTAGAATGGAATGTGTACACAGAAAGGAATAAGTCAATATAGTTTTGTGGCAAGTGGTGAGGGATGGTACCTCAGTTCAGTGAGCAGGAAAAATTTTTGTCATGAAAGGAAGATGGGAAATTATCCAGTCAAGAGGAAAGAGCCTTGTCAAAACAAGAGATGACCCAGTAGGTAAGAACCACTTGCCACACAAGCAAGAGGGCCTGAATTTGAATTCTAAGCACCTACATAAAAAGTCAGGCATGGCTGTGCATGTGTCCATGACCCCAGCAATGTGAGGAGTGGAGCCAGAGGGATCACGAGGGCTTGCAGGCTACTAGTCTAGCTCCAGACTCAGAGAAAGAGACTTTCTATCAAGGGGACATGGTGCAAAGCAATGGAATAAAACATTTGACATGCCCCCCTGACCTTAATACAAGCACAAGGCACACATGCTTACACATATATAAGCATACACCATACATACACACACACATACACACACATGGAGCTGCCACATACAAAAGCCAAAGGATTAATGTCCCAGAAAGGGAAACCGGAAATAACAAAACATCAAGTCTTTGGAGTTAAACATCTGGAAAATGGTAAGGAGGCTGAGGAGACAAGCAGAAGGATCACACTTGGTGAGCCTTTCAATCCACTTGAGAGAATCTACATTTCAGATCAGGTTCACTGACCAGCACTGGGAGTTCCTTAGAGGGGAAGGACAAGGTCTGAACAGCATATAGAAAGGTCACTGTGGTGGCTAAGTGAATATAAAACATTTGCTGTAAAACAAGAATGAGAACAAGATGAGCTGAAAGTCTCGCTAGATCCAAGCAAGTAAGAAATGCTGTGATATTGGTGACAGCTAGAACAACACAAAGGAAAGAAACCAGTAAACCAGACTAGCCCTGAATGTAAGTCATGGGGCTGGCCAATGGCTAGGTTGTAAAACAGCAGTCTGGAGACCAAGGGAAGAATCACCCTGTTTCATGAGTTTGGGAACTGAGTTAAAATTAGGCACCATGGTTACAGCAACGACAAAAAGAAAATAAAACAGGACAGCACTAAGGATGCTCAGCTTTTTTAGTTAATCATCTCATGGCTGAGAAAGAGTGTGTGATGGATATGACTTAAAGGAACTATCTGAGTTATTTTTCTGTTGCTGCGATCAAACACCCTGACAAGAAGCAATTTAGAGCAAAAGGGGTCACACTTTCAAGTCATAGTCCATCGTTGCTGGGAAGCCAAGGCAGGGACTCAAAGGAGCTAGCCACACAACATCCAGAAAAGAAAAATGAAAAAAGAAAAGAAAAGAAAAATGGACTCATGTTGAATATACGCTCATGCTCAGTTAGCCTCTTTCATCCTTACACATTCAGGGCCACCTGCCTAGGGGATAGTGCTGCCCACTCTGTGCTGGATCACTGATAATCAGAGATCGCAATCTAATCTAGGAAATGCTTCCATTTAAACCTTTCTTCTCAGTTATTTCTAGGTTAAAACTAACCAGCCCAGAGAGTGTCTTAGTTTGCCTTCTATTACTGTGGCAAACAACATAACAAAAAGCAACTTGGGGAGGAAAAAGCAGAAACTCAAGCAGGATAGGAACTTGGAGGCAGATACTCAAGAGGAAACAATGGATTAATGTTGTTTACTCCCTGCACCCCCAAAGACTGCCCAGTTTGTTTTCATACACAACTCAAGCCACCTACCCAGGGATGGTACCACCCACAGTGGCCTGGGTCCTCCCATATCAATCATTAATCAAGAAAATGTCCCACAGACTTGCCTACAAGCCAGACTGGTGGAGGCAATTATTCTGTCGATTTTTTTCCTTCCCAGATCACAGTAGTTTATGTCGAGTTGACTGTAAAAACAAACACATGGAGGAAGGATTCATTTGGATGCAAGGTTCGGGAAATATTGCCCCTTGTGATGGGGAAGGCACAGCGACAGGAGCACTAGGGGTCTTGCTCATTTTCGGGAAGTACTTCAGGAAACAGAAAGCTTAGATTGACAGGGTCTCATGGCTTCACCGCTGTGACCACACAGCTGCCAGCTAGGCCTTGTGTCCCACAACAGTGCCACCATCAGGAGATGAAGTGTTTAAACACATGAACATGTGAAGGACTTTGCACATTCAAACCAAAGCATGTATGAATGAATAGATTTGGAAAGTGGGGCTAGACTTTTTTTTTTTTTAAAGACAGAGATATATAATTAATGCTTTCTGTCAAAATGGCTTTTGATTATTGCCATTTCCTTTTGACAGAGTCAAGAATCAAAGGCACCTGTGGAAGGCTAAGGTCTTTGATAGAACAAGATGGAGACAAAGACTAGAAGTCGGGATGGTGATTGGATTAATGAATGGTGCCACAGTAGGAAAAGGATCTGAAAAAAGAGGGAAGTGAGTCCTTGAGAATGGTGCTAAGATCTTCCTAGTCTGATTTCTAGCAGTGAACATCTGTTTGTGCTGAGCAACAGCAACTTATACACAGGCCTCACTTCGGGGCCCAGTATCATGAATGTGGGTGCCACCCAAAGCATAAGAAAGGGAACACAGAATGAGGTGGCTGGAAAGTCACAACTAAATTGTCATGCTGTTTCCTCACCATTTTCAATCTTGGTCATCAAAATAATCACCTTTATGTAATTTTATAGAGGAAAAAACTGAGAAACAAATGGGAAAAGTGCATTTCAAAGACTGTCACAGTGATTTGGTGATTTGTTCCCATTATCCTATCTGATACACACACACACACACACACACACACACACACACACACACACACACATACACACACACACACAGCTAACTGTAGCATTATTCCCCACCTTTTCTACATTGGGCCACACATAGAAGGTGAGACTTTTATAGGCTATTGTATGAACAAGGATGCTCCTGCTCTGATACTAGTCCCTTATACAGGGTGTGTGTGTGTGTGTGTGTGTGTGTGTGTGTGTGTGTGTGTGTGTG
>CAJQZJ010008952.1:8810155-8824004 GCA_907164525.1 Lophiomys imhausi
TGTGTGTGTGTGTGTGTGTGTGTGTGTGTGTGTGTGTGTGTGTGTGTCTGCATGTGTCTCAGTGCTAACTTAAGCATAAAAACTGAGAGTATTCACTTATTAACATACTTTCCCCCAAACACTAGAACCATTTGGAATACACTTGATATACAGATTTCTAGCCATTCTCCAAGATATATTGGTTACAAGTATCAAAAAAGGACTAAGCAGTGAACAAGAACTTTAAAGACACTAGATGTTGGTTAATCTGGAACCCCAGTTGTGCCACGTGAGAAGTATGTTTTATTTCTCCACCTCATCCATTTATTACACCATCTCGGAATATGATCTTTGCTGTCAAACTGGCTCCTCCACAGTCCAATTCAGTTGCAACAATTCCAGGCACTGAATAGCTTCTCTTATATAATATTCAGCAATGCAGAAACTAAAAGGGCAAGTTTTCATCTTATCTTTTTCTAGAAGGTAGGGCCTCTTCAGAGGCCTTGCAGTAGACATGGCCTCACATAATCAGATTCTGGTAATTAACATAATCAGCTTCATGTAATTAATCACAACTGAATCATGAGCCCGCCCTTAAACAAATCATGGGTAATTATACTGATTGGTTTATGTGAGTCATGATTGATTCCTAGAGTTGGAGACTCAATTACCTTTCTTGAGTCAGTAAAGACCCAGACAAGCATGAGTTTTGCTACTATGGAAAAAGAGTGATATTATTGGATGTCTCATGAACCAAATAAAAATACTTTAAAATTCCTAAATCCACTGCAGGATGATTAGTGTGACTTGGCTAGAATTCATGAATTCTGTTAGCCTTTTTATTGCCTTTGTACAGATTAATAGATGATGTCTGCTTAAGGACACAGAGCCCATGAGCATAGCCGTAGGCGGGGGGCACTTCTGCTTTGATGGACAAAGGAAACTTGCCCATCTGGATCCCAACTCAGGGAATGGACTTGATGCCTTAACTGATAAGCCAGGCAAGAGCTAACTTCTGGTCCCCCAATGCCTTTCTTCTCATTGTGCCTAGGGTATGCAGATAAATGCCTGACAACCAGTTCTCTTATTTTCTGTGGTGTAAATACTCCAACCAAGGTCAGAGTTGAGCTTCATGGGGTGATGTTATGTATTCTAAATGTTAATTAATTGGTCCTGCTTGCTGTCTGTTACTTTGTTTTCTAACCATTGTCTCTGATTGGTTGAATAAATGCTGAGGCCTGAGATTGGGCAAAGACTGAGGTAGGCAGGACTAAGGTATGGGCTTCTGAAGCAAAGAGCATCTTGGGTAGAAGTAGCCTTTGGTAGAAAAAGCCTCCAGATAGAGAAGGAAGACGAAGCCAAGAGCAGGAAGGAGACACACGATGGGGTAGATGAAAGAAGATCATTCCACATGGCCTGGAACATTGGCATAGCCTGGAGAAAATCAGCCCAAGGCAAGTATGTATATATGGGGTCATATTTGAGAATAGAATTATGAGCTAGCTTACATGGGTTAAGATTGCATAATCCAGGCCAAGGCTTATTAAAATCCTCAGGTCTTTGTGTGCTCATTTATAATGGCAGGTTAAGGATTAACACTGCCAACCAATTAATGATAATTTAAATATAACTAAATAATTTAATTAGTCATTTTTCTACATGAGCTAATGGTCTAATATCACTGAATGTGCAGCTGGGAGTAGACACTCTCAATGAGCTATCTTGAAATTGAGCCAGCTGTAGCACAGAGCCAGCCTTGGCCAACCACTATGTGAGTTGTGACATTATAGTCATTCCTGAAAGCATACCCACTTCCACACGGAGGAAAGTATCAAAATAAACCCCATAATAAAATGGCAAGATTTCATAGAAACAAGGAATTCTGAAAATAAGCTTCGATAATTGTATTTTGAGCATAAAACCTTTAAATCACTGTTTCTGAACTCCTACTTTATATGAATAATATTCCACTTGAAAACTAACAATGGACAGAAACTTCATATGTTTCAGGTAACAGTGATCATTACTACAGCTTATTACTCATTAGTGGGAAAGAAAATCTTACATAAAGAAAGTAGAATTGAAAAAAGGCCAAGTAAAGAATTAATCATTTTTATAAATAATGTCAAGGAAAACCATTATACCATTGAGTTTCTTGAAAGTGCAAGATTTATATTAGAAAATTTCCTCTCCCTGATTCTACTTAATAATATAGAGAAACCTTAAGCAACATATTACACAGTCATGTAATTTTTCCTTAGTATGGGGGAACAAATGAAGGCAACTGGCATGGTCTAGTGGTTAAAAGTATGTCTTGGGTTGAGGATATGACTCATTTGGTAAAATTTTACAAGCATGAGAAAATTTGGTATGTGTGTGTCTGTTTGTCTGTCTGTCTGTCCATAGCACTAGAGAATCAGAGATAGGTGGATCTCCAAGCCTCATGGACTAGCTAGTTTGATAGAGTTTGTGAGGAGTTCTAGGCCAGTGAGAGACTTTTTTTCAGAAAAAGAAATAAAAAAGTTGAGAGTACCTAAGGAATAAAATCCATGGTTGTCTTCTAGAAACATATATGCACACATGCACCCTCACATACACTGTGTACACACACAAACACATATACACACATACACATATACAGAAAGCATGACTTATGTCAAGTTCCATGTGTCATGGTTCTACCACTTGCCAATAGTGTGGCCCTGTCCGCTATCTCTTAAATATAGTACCCTCACAGGTAGCATGAAGAAAACAACAGTTCCTACATACATCATAGAAATCTAAATTCAATAATTCACACCTGTCCTCAGCACAGAAATATGCCACAGACATAAGCAGGAGACACATACTTATAAGTGTAGATGTGGAAGCCGAATGCATATGGTCATATTTCCAATCAATCAGTGACTTCTCACAGCTACATTTCAGGAATTTCTCAGAGTGAAGAAAATCAGGAGTTGATATCCACTGAGTTCACATCAAGACTAGACCAGGACATGGTGATTTGTTGTATTTTTATATTAGTAGCTGTCTTGTGTGATTCCTCCCTCTCCATTCATCCTCCTCCAGTTCACACTCAGTTCTCACAGCCCTCAACACAACTTGTCCTATACAGCTAGTTGCCCATCAGGACCTGGAAGAGAAGCAGCTTCTGGGTTCAGTGGACAAAGGACAGGTTCCTTCCATGTTTGCCAGTTCAGGGTGCTTTTGATCTTTGGTTTGGGGATTTCTTTGTTGGTAGAAATAGTTTCCTGGTTTCATCATATTTCATGCTTTGTTTTGAATTACTGTTTGTTATTTTCTCCAATAGACAAAATATAGAAGGTTGAGGAATGAGGAGGAAGAGGAGGAGTACTTTGCATAGAAGAAGGTGAGACCCTTGTGTTGGTAACAGGAAGATGAGGACTCTGTCACCCTGAGGAACAGGGAATTGAGAACAAGCTGATTCCAGGCTGCACTTCAGCAGTGCACTCTGCCTACCATCTACTGTCCTTCATGCTCTATGAACCATATCCTTCAGTGATGCTGGCAGGTCCCTCAATGTAAGTCACCAGAGACAGGGTGGATGGAAACTTCTCTGGGATAACCCACCCTGCTCTAGGGCTGGCTAGAACTGTATCATGCTGTGCAAGGTACATGGCCCTGACTCCACATAAGTTAGTACATGTGCCACCAGAAGCACCAGAAGCACTTCTCAACCTCAGTGCTGTTCATATATTGCCTGAATCATCCATTGCTATTTGGAGCTTTCCTTAACAGGTTAGGAGCTTATGGCTTCCCCACTATAGTGAACAAACATTTCCCAGACATTGACATGTGTTCCCTGGAGTAAAGGTAACCCCACGATAGCAACATTTGTACTACAGGATAAACTGAAACTGTCATTAGGTTGCCCAGACCCGAGGACTCATGAGTTGCTTGTTGCTTGAAGCATTCTTTGCCATTCTGCCTCTTATTCTATGACTTCAGTGCCTAGCTCAAGATCTCTCAGACTGTGTGTATTTCATAATAATCTCTATATCAGTGGCCATGGGATAACTCATTACACTTTAAACACCCTGGGTTCTAGTCCTATATTAAATATTTTTAAAGCCCCTATTTGGTATTATGATCCAGGGACACCAAATGCCCTATTATTCATCTACATGTATGTTAGGGCATAATGAACTTTATTTGGAGGTGTCCATGTTAATATGTTGATATTCTGAAACAAATGTTTATAATTCAAAGTGTAAGGAGTTAGATAAATTAAATTAGATTTAGAAAATATATAGGGGTTTCTGATACTGTCTCTCAATTCGGGGCATGAAGATCATTATCAGCATGTGGACTTAAAACAGGAAACAAACAGGAGACTTAATAGACTGAAAAACAAGGTTGAAGTCAGGAAATACTCAATGGACTGAAAAACAAGTTTGTCAGAAAAACAGGAAAGACTTAATGACTTAAAGAAACAAAGTATCTGGCCTGACATTGTTTTCAGCTGCTAAGTGGGCGGAGCCCAAATTAAGCTGAAACAAAGTTCCTCCTATTTAAGGACAGTGCATGGAGCCCAAAAAGAGAAGAGGTCCCTGATGCTAGAGAGCTCCGAGAGTCCTGCTGAAAAAAGTGCTGGCCATCATTTGATGGCCAGATCTCCCTGAAGCAGAAAGAAGCTGGTGAGCAAAGAAAGCCTGAGCAAGACTACAAAAAGCCAAGGACTAAACCCTGTGGCTCAGCTTGTGCCTAGAGGGGCTTGATCTGTCTGAACAGTGGCCTAAAGGAAACTGTGCCTGGCTTTAAGGACTCTGAGGTAGAGCAGGAGAGTTGCTGATGCGAAGGGGCTGGGATCTCCCAGAGAGAAGAAAGCATCAAGCCTTATTTAAGGTGAGACTACAATAACCAACTTACCCTGTCGAACCTGCATCTGAGAGATCCAGAAAAAGGACTGCTAAGTGCGTTAAAGAATCTACAACAAAGACTGTGTTCCTGATGACTGAGGACCTGCCCCAGTGACTGTATCATTCTAAAAGGTTAGAAAAATAATTATCAATAGGTTTAGTGGATAGGTTAAAGGGATTGTAGGAATTTATAGGATTAATAGTTAAGAAATTGTTGATGTTTGTTATAAGTGAATATAGTAATAAATAAGTGTTAAATAATTAAAAACTTCGGTTACATCAAAGACATGACAAGGCTGTGTGACTTACCTTTGACAAGTTCTTTGACTTTTGTAAAACTCAAATGATTTCTCCATAAACTATTCCAATTCATGATCTTTAGGGAATACTAAAGAGATGATAGAAAAACCAGGTGATAGGTTGTTCAGTTAAGTGCTTGTCTTCCAAACCCAAGGACCTGAATTGTGTCCCCACAGTCTATGTAGAAAAATGATAAGGTTAGTAGCTTTTACTTGCAATCAGCGTTGGGAAGGCAGAGATAGGAAGATCCCTGGGGCTGGTTAACTACCCTTGCTAGCCTACTTGGCAAGTTCCAGACCACTGAGAGACTGTCTCAAAAATAATATGGACAGTACTTGAGGAATAACATATGACAATGTCTGCACAAACACACGCACACACACACCCTAAGTAAACAACCAATAAAAACTGCTATTATGACTATTCATTCAAATATGTGGTCTGTATGTTTGCATCAGATAAATATACAAAAAAAAAAACAAAGCAAGACATTGTTCCTTTCTTCCCTAACTTAGCTGAGACTCAGAATTGATGTGTTCATTACAGTTCACAGAGTAAGAAAGATCCTCACACTAAGTGAGGAAACTAGATTCTCACCCTAATTAGCTATGAACATGAGAATTCATGAGTGAGCCACCTCACCTTCTCACACTGTCACTAGGTGATACATGAAACGTGAGCTATATGGTAGCTCAGGTTTCTTTCTATGTAAGTCTTTTTTATGAGTATAAAATGGGCATATACTGTTCTTGCCTAGAGCCTTCTTTGAACCGTGTCTATGAGATTACCATTCACTGCAGTACCACATTCCAGACATCTCTAGGACTCCTCACTGAACTGTTACAGAGCTCAAATTAGAGCAGTAAAAAATCAATAGCAAGTCACCAAATACATATATATATATATGTATGTATGTATGTATGTATGTATGTTAGCTATTGTGACTTGATTGTTTCTCTGCATGGCAAATAACTTGGATTTAAATATGTATGATTTTATTGCTGTTTCGGGAATGGGATCCTTCCATCATGTATTGAATAAAAAGAATCAATGGAAAAGAATGCCTCCTGTCAAGTCCTGGTCAAATTGAATACTGAGAAGCATAAGTGCAATCACAGCAGTCTTGTTTATAGAAATCAATCTTCCGGCATGAAGCCTGTGTGCATGGGGTCTGGATGGCCCCAGTTCTTACTGAGGAGACACTTGCATTTATGTCTCTGTCCCTGACCATGTGAATTCTGCCATTGCAGGTGCTCTGTCAGCTCTCAATGCCTGTGGTAAATGGGTCATGGCATCTGTGGAATCTTCTCCCAAGAACTGACACTTCTTGCCTCTGAATTTATTCAATCAAGAATATTAATTACATACCTATTAAGCTCCTATCCTGATATATTCCCCAAAGTTAATGGCAAAGGGCTTAATTCCAAGCCCCATGAAGTCGATACATGGAACTATGAGATTACCTGCTACACTGATAGACTGGGATCAGGCTGCATGCACAAATTTGGGGGAAATGGCACAGAGGTGGGGAGAAAATAGAAGAGAGGAGAAACTGATGTCACAGTAGTGTAGTAGTGTTCTTAAACTACTGAGACTTCCATACGTGGACAGCATTCCAGAAGTGTGGACCAGGCAGGAGCACAACTAAGAAGCTCACAGCGAAAGGTTAAGGGTGAGTCATATGAGTTGGCATCTATTTCTTAACTATCCTAAACAGTTTAAGACGGTTGGTATCAAGAGGCCAGAGCTTCACATTTCATTGTTAAGTATGTCTAGGTACAATACTATTAGGAAGCGTTACCTTTAATTTTGTATCAATATACAAAGATCAATTCCAATGTGACCAAATATACTCTTAATTTTGTACCAATATACAAATATCAATGCCTATGTAGCCCAATACAATCTTAATATTACATCAATATACAAGGGTCAACACCATTGTGGCCAACTATAATCTTAATTTTGTATCAATATACAAAGATCAATACCGATGTAGTCCAATACAATCTTAATTTTGCACAACATACAATGGTCAATACCACTTTAGTCAAATATACTACTAATTTTGTATCAATATACAAAGGTATAAAGGCATATTCAATAATCTGTCCCTTCTTCTTGGTCCATCCCATACTATGTCTATGTCTCATTTTTCTCAAGTCCGTGCACTCCTACATAGGAGAGAAAGGAGGATACAGAAAAGGAAAAGAAGGAAGTCCCTGGGTCTAACCTCCAAAACCCATTTAACAAGACCATTTAACAGCTTGTAGTCTCTTCCCCTAAATGACAAAGTTTTCAGTTATCCTTCAAAAAACCAAACGGGGGGCGGAGAAACACCCTCCCCACCCTCTGGGCATGGGACGTCGCTCTCTTAAAATGACTTCCTGCTGATTTGGGTGGTAGTAAACCTGTTTGGGGCCGAACCAGAATGGAAAAATGGTTAAAAATGTTAGTACAATCCTTTTATGTTCAGTCCTTCTGTGCTCAGCTGTTTAGATGTCCTAAGGAGTTTGTAGGCAGAAGCTGATCTTCAGGGCTTTACTGAAGTTCTGTCTGGGGCTGTGTGTAGAGCTGAACGGTCTTAGCGATTTTGAGTTGTTGTGCTTGTAGACTTTTGATGGAAACAGTTATTGAGGGAGTCTGTAAGGCTGAATCATCTGGGCCACTCGTCTTCTTTGGTGTCTGATTCTGTTTTCTGTTGAGGTTTCCGTTGTTCAGTTGTCCCTGGGTTCTTTGAATGGATGCTTTGAATCTCCTGGACAGATAAGAACAGAGCCCTGCCCTAATCCTAACTCTGGGACAATTACCCTTTTTTTTGTGAGGGGGGGAGTTAGGTAATATTTCTCCTGAAGCAAATTTGGTTTTTTGACAATATATAAAGTATTATCTTTCAATCTGGGTTAAAGAAGAAATTATTTAGTTATTTTGGAGCTAAACCAGCTTTAGTGTATATATTTTGAGATCTCGAAGGACAATTTGTTTGCATTGAGTAGGCCTTTTGTAAGTAGCTTTTAAACTTAGGTCCTTCCAAATCCTATGTGTCTGTCTCTGCATTCTAATTATTAGGATCAAAGACCTGTGGTTCACATCTGAAGGGATTAAAGATGTGTTCCACCACTCGTGGATCGAAGTTTTTCTCTATTTAGAGTTTGTTTTGTATCAGGCTGACCTTGAGCTCTGAGATCTGCCTGTTTCTGTCTCTAGTGAGTTGGGATTAAGTGTGTACTCTTCTTGAATGATGGGATTACATGTGTGAACCTTCACCACCCTGTTCCGTGTAACTCTAGAAATTATAAGACCACTAACTCTATAGTGCTCCTCCTGTCTCTGCTGAAGTTAAAGGCATGGGTTAACACCACCTTTTTCATGTATTTTAGCTTAGCTCTAACTTTTTTCGACTCCTGGAGGTTTATAAAACCAGGTTGAATGGCTGTAACTTTTATTTTATTTACAGTGTTTTAAAATTTTTATCTGCTTTTTTTAATTAATAAATTTATTTGTTTATTGCGTCAGGTTACATCTCTTTCATATTGTCCTCTTTCCCCGCTTCCCAGCCCCACCCTCCTATGCTCTACCTGCTGACCCTTCCCTCTTGTTCCTCTGGGGTGGAGTGTCCCTACATAACAGTCCCTCACCACAGTTCAGGAGTCATATGAGGGCCAAGAGCCTCTTCATACACCAAGGGCCTACGAGGCAGTACCGCCAGTGAAAGGTGTCTCCTTGCTACGGGGAGAAAAATAAAAGAAGACCAACAAACACACAAACCCACAAAAACAAAGAACAACAACAAAAAAAGAAACAAAAAAGAAAAAAAAGTCTATGTCCATGTTCCTTTTGGTGTGTTGGTTGTAGTACAGATATCCTGTACTACATAGCTAAAATCATACTATAAGTGAATAGATGCCATGTGCATCCTTCTGAGACTGGGTTAGCTAACTCAGGATGAGCTTCTCTAGTTCCATCCATTTGGTTGCAAATTGCATAATTTCACTGTTTCTGATAGCTGAGTAATATTCCATTGCGTAGATGTACCACAGTTTTTTAATCCATTTTTCAGTTGAGGGACATCAGGGTTGTTTCCAATTTCTAGCTATTACAAATAAGGCTGCTATGAACATAGATGAGGAGACTTCCCTATGACTCAGTAAGGAGTCCTTTGGGTGTATACCCAAAAGTGGTATGGCTGGGTCCTGAGGCAAAGTTATTCCAAGATTTCTAAGATATCGCCATACTGATCTCCATAGTGGTTGCAAAAGCCTGCACTCCCGCCAGCAATGGAGTAGGGTTCCCCTTTCTCCACACCCTCGCCAGCATATGCTGTCATTTGAGCTTTCGATCTTAACCATTCTGACAGGTGTGAGATGGAATCTCAGAGTCGTCTTGAGTTGCATTTCTCTGATGATTAAGGATGTTGAGCATTTCTTCAGGTGTCTCTAAGCCATTAGGGATTCCTCCTTTGTGAATTCTCTATTTAGCTCCATCTCCCATTTTTTGATTGGATTATTTGGTTTCTTGGCATTTAGTTTCTTGAGTTCTTTGTAGATTTTAGATAAGAGCCCTCTATCAGATGTGGGGTTGGTGAAGATTTTCTCCCAGTCTGTTGGTTGCCTATTTGTTCGAATGACAATGTCTTTTGCCTTACAGAAGCTTTTCAGTTTAATGAGGTCCCATTTATTGATTGTTGATCTTAGGTCCTGAGCTGTTGGTGTACTTTCAGGAAGTTGTCACCTGGGCCAATGAGTTCAAGGGTTACTCCTAGTTTTTCTACTAGTATATTTAGTGTGGCCGGCTTTATGTTAAGGTCTTTGATCCACTTGGATTTAAGTTTGGTACAAGGTGATAGGTATGGGTCTAATTTCATTCTTTTGCAAGTGGACATCCAGTTGGACCAGCACCATTTGTTGAAGATGCTGTCCTTCTTCCATTGTGCGGTTTTGGTTTCTTTGTCAAAGATTAGTTAGTTGGCCATAGGTGTGTGGATCCATGTTTGGGTCTTCAATTCGATTCCATTGATCCACTTATCTGTTTCTATACCAGTACCATACTATTTTTATTACTATTGCTCTTTAGTACAGCTTGAAATCTGGGATGGTGATACCTCCAGATGCTTTTTTATTGTACAGGATTGATTTAGCTATTCTGGGCTTTTTGTTGTTCCATATGAAATTGAGAATAGCTCTTTCCAGGTCTATAAAGAATTGTGTTGGTATTTTGATAAGAATTGCATTGAAACTATATATTGCTTTTGGTAGGATAGCCATTTTTATTATGTTGATCCTACCTATCCATGAGCATGGGAGATCTTTCCATTTTCTCAAGGCCTCTTCCATTTCTTTCTTCAAGGGCTTGAAGTTCTTCTTGTACAGGTCATTTACTTGCTTGGTTAGAGTTACCCCCAGGTATTTTATGTTGTTTGTGGCTATTGTGAAGGGGGTTGTTTTCCTTATTTCTTTCTTGGTACATTTGTTTGTTGTATAAAGAAGGGCTTCTGATTTTTTTGAGTTAATTTTGTATCCAGCCACCTTGCTGAAGTTGTTTATCAGCTGTAAGAGTTCTTTGGTTGAGTTTTTGGGGTCCCTTATGTATGCTATCATATCATCTGCAAATGGGGATAATTTGCCTTCCTCATTTCCAATATTTATCCCTTTGATCTCCTTTAGTTGTCTTATTGCTCTAGCAAGGACTTCAAGTACTATATTGAAGAGATATGGTGAAAGTGGACATCCTTGTCTTGTCCCTGAGTTAGAGGAAATGCTTCAAGCTTCTCTCCATTTATTTTGATGTTGGCCACTGGCTTGCTGTATATTGCCTTTATTATTTCTAAGTACGGTCCTTGTATGCCCATTCTCTCCAGAACTTTTAGCATGAAGGGGTGTTGGATTTTGTCAAATGTTTTTTCTGCATCTAGAGAGATTATCATTTGTTTTTTTTTTCTTTCATCTTGTTTATATGGTGAATTACATTGATAGACTTTCGTATATTGAACCATCCATGCATTCCTGGGATGAAACCTACTTGATCATGATGTATGGTACTTTTGATGTGTTCTTGAATTCAGTTTGCTGGTATTTTATTAAGTATTTTTGCATCTATATTCATGAGGGAGTTTGGTCTGAAGTTCTCTTTCTTTGTTGGGTCTTTGTGTGGTTTAGGAATCAGAGTGACAGTGGCCTCATAGAATGAGTTTGGCAGTGTTCTTTCTGATTCTATGTGGTGGAAGATTTTGAAGAGTCATGATATTAGTTCCTCTTTGAAGGTCCGGTAGAATTCCAAGCTAAAATCATCTGGCCCTGGGCTTTTTTTGGTTGGGAGATTATTAGTAAATGTTACTATTTCCTTAGGGATTATTGGACTGTTTAAGCTGTTAATCTGATCTTGATTTAGTTTTGATTGGTGGAATCTATCAAGGAAATTGTCCATTCCACTTAGGTTTTCAAATTTGGTGGAATATAGATTTTTAAAGTAGAACCCAATTATTTTCTGGATCTACTCAAAGTCTGTGGTTATTTCTCCCTTTTCATTTCTGATTTTGTTGATTTGGGTTCTTTACCTTGGCCTTTTAGTTAATTTGGCTAGGGGTCTGTCTATTTTGTTGATTTTCTCGAAGAACCAATTCTTGGTTTCATTGATTCTTTGTATAGTTCTTTTTGATTCCAAGTTGTTGATTTCAGCCCTAAGTTTGATGATTTCCTGCCTTCTGCCTCTCTTGGGAGTGCTCGCTTCTTTTTTTCCAATTAACCCAGCTTAGCTGTTAATTCGCTAATATGAGCTGTCACAATATTCTTTTTGAAAGCACTTAGTGCTATGAACTTTCCTCGTAGCACAGCTTTCCTTCTATCCCATAGGTTTGGGTATGTTGTGCCTTCATTGCCGTTGGATTTTAAGAAGTCTTTGATTTCCTTCTTTATGTCTTCCCTGACCCAGTAGTCATCCAGTAAGGAGTTGTTCAATTTCCATGTGTGTGTTGGCTTTCTGTTGATTTTTTTGCTGTTGAAGACCAGCTTTATTCCAAGGTGGTCTGATAAGATACAAGGTGTTATTTCAATTTTCTTGTATCTATTGAGACTATCTTTGTGTCCAACTATGTGATCGATTTTGGAAAAGGTTCCGTGAGGTGCTGAGAAAAAGGTGTATTCCTTTGTGTTTGGGTGAAACGTTCTGTAGATATCTGTTAGGTCCATTTGTTTCATGATCTTTGTTAGACTCAATATTTCTCTGTTTGGCCTCAGTCTTGATGATCTGTCCATTGTTGTGAGTGGGGTGTTGAAGTCTCCCACTACTAATGTGTTGTGATCGACGTGCGATTTAAGTTTTAGAAGTGTTTCTTTTACAAATGTAGATGCCTTTGTATTTGGGGCATAGATGTTCAATATTGAGATTTCCTTTTGATGAATATTCCCTTTAGTGAGTATATATGCCCTTCTTTGTATTTTTTCATTAACTTCAGTTGGAAGTCTGTTTTGTTTGATATTAGGATGGCTACTCCAGCTTGCTTCCTGGGTCCATTTGCTTGGAAAACCTTTTCCCAGCCCTTTACTCTGAGGTAGTGTCTATCTTCGATAGTGAGATGTGTTTCTTGTATGGAGCAAAGAGACGGGTCTTCCTTGCGGATCCACTCTGTAAACCTGTGTCTTTTTATTGGGGAGTTGAGTCCACTGATGTTGATGGATATTAGTAACCTGGGGTTGTTATTTCCCATTAGTTGGTATAGATGATGGTGCTGTGCCTCTTTTGGTTAAGTTGCTGAGGGGTTTTCTATTCCCTTTGTTTTCTTGGGTGTAGTTTTCTTCTCTGGGTTGGAATTTTCCTCCTAGGACTTTCTGTAGGGCTGGGTTTGTGGGTAAATATTGTTTAAATTTGATTTTGTCATAGAATATCTTGTTTTCTCCATCTATGTCGATAGAGAGTTTTGCTGGGTATAGTAGTCTGGCTGGGCACCTATGTTCTCTTAGGACTTGTAGGATATCTCTCCAGGCCCTTCTCGCTTTTAAAGTTTCTGAGGAGAAGTCAGGTGTAATTCCGATGGGTCTGCTATTTTATGTGACGTGACATTTTTCTCTTACAGCTTTTAATAGTCTTTCTTTGTTCTGTACATTTGGTGTTTCAATTATTATGTGGCGAGAGGAGTTTCTTCTCTGATCTAATCTGTTCGGTGTTCTGTAAGCCTTTTGGATTTTTATTGGCATCTCTTTTTTCAGGTTTAGGAAATTTTCTTCTATGATTTTGTTGAAGATATTTCCTGGACCTTGGAGTCGGGAGTCTTCTCTTTCCTCTATGCCTATGATTCTTAGGTTCCGTCTTTTCATTGAGTCCTTAATTTCTTGGATGCTGTGGGTGAGAGATTTTTTAGCCCTCTGATTTTCTTTGGATGTTGTACTGATTTCTTCCATCGAATCTTCCATGCCTGAGATCCTGTCTTCCATCTCTGGCATCCTATTTTTGATACTCACATCCGTAATTCCTGTTCTCTTCCCTTGGTTCTCCACTTCCTCTTTTAACTCTGACTGTGTTTTCATTATTGTTTCTATTTCTATTTGCATGTCTTGTATGGTATTGATCGTTCTGTACATTTCCTTCACCAGTTTGCTTGTTTTTGTCTGGAAATCTTTCATTGCTTTATCCTTTTCCTGTTCAAGCTGAGTCACCTTGGCTTGAAGCTCTTTAATGGTGTTATTCGTTGTTTTGAC
>CAJQZJ010008952.1:8839004-8852560 GCA_907164525.1 Lophiomys imhausi
CTTGGCAAGAAAAACCCCTTGCTTCAACTGTGGACAGACTGCTGTCCAAAAAGGACAAAACTTAGAAGCAGGTAAGTCAACAGCCTAGCTCTGCCAAGACAAGGTAGGTAAGTCCTTCATAATTCCTGCTCTACAATCAATGTCTGTCAGAGAAACAGGGCCAAATGGCTGAAGATTGATGCTGTAACATATGGAAAGAAAATGGGAACTGTCCAGGCAGCCACTGGTATGCCATTTCTTAGTTTGGGAAGCTGCAGCCCCTGCACTTCATATAAAATCAGGTATACTTATCCCTCTCAGGTCTCTGAGGTGGTTGAAGAATAGATAGGTAGAGTCTCATAGTTAAATGTTGAGTTGTTTAGGAATCAAGAGGGTGTTCTGGATCTAAGAAGTTGTTTTTAAAATTGTGAGGCAAGTTAGTATGAAAGCTGAGTTAGATATAGAACTTTAAACTCATGGTTAGATAGTAGAACGTTAAAGTCAGGTGCCAAATACATATGGACTGGACATTGGGAATGTATGCTAAGCCATATAACTCTCATAATGGTGGCCTATTTATTTCTGTTGTTTTGTATTGTATTTATAGTTATAAGAAAAAGAACCATTTGTTGGACTGAAAGGGAGAGCTGTTGGGGTGAAAATGAAATATCTTAAACTAAATAAAAAGGTTAGAGGATGGGGGGTTGAGGGGGAGAAGGGTGGAAGTGTGGGACTGCAGGGGGGTTTGGGAAGGGATTGTGATTGAGATGTAACTTGAAGAAATAAAAAATAAATTATTTAAAAAAAAGAAAAACTAAGATGATAATCAGATCCTGGAGAAAAACTCAAATGAACCTCAGCCTTGTTGAATCTGTAGCATCAGAGGAGATTAGTAATAGCACCCTCAAGCATCTGACTAGGAAGCCATAAACTCAGTAAGTTGATGTAAGCTAAAGATGTGCTTATCTAAAATACCTTGGTGAAGTATTAACACACACACACAAATAATCACATAAAAATAAATATACAGGGAGTTAGATGTGTGATTCAATTGATAACTGATTGTCTAGTAAGTATAATGACCTTAGTTCAGATCACATTACCATATTTAAAAAGAAAAAAGAAGAGCCGGGTATTCGTTGTGTAACACCAGGGCTAGGTATGGTGGAGAGAGGGAGACTGGAAATAGGAGGACTCTCAAAGCTCCCTGGACAGCCAGTCTAGCCAACTATTGGGCTGCAGGATACAGGTTTAGTAAAAGCACTTATCTCAAAAAGCAAAAGAAGCCAGATATAGCCTCTGGCCTCTAGGTGCATGCACACATACACCCATCTATACACATACATACATACATACAAACACACACACAAAAAAAAAAAAAAAACAGAAAATAGCTTCATGGATTATTACAAATTTAACATTCACATAAATATTAATATCACACAGACTAAAAAGAACCAGAACATTTCTAAATTCTCAAAAAACACCCATCTAATAAAGTCCTAACAATATTTTGAATTTTCTGCTAATCATTTTCTTGTTTTCCTACTTTTAGCAACTAATTATGTATTCTGGATCACTCTTGCTTATTTCAGCCTATATTGACCTTTGTACAAATGGAATTTACAGGGAACATCCTTCCATGTCTGGTACCTGTCTTCAAGAATGTTGACACTGTATCCTCATCAGTACGTGTCAAGGCATCTCATTTGTTCTCACTGGAATATGGAGTTACATCTCTGTATTGCTGATGGACATTTGAGATACTCCACTTTATGAAGCATGATGCTAGAAGTACACACTTCATATCTGGTAGACATCACTGTCAGGTTACCAACTGAGAATATGGCTTCCAGGCATATAGAGCATCCTTAGCTTGACCAGAAAAGTGATAGCACACTTCTAAAACCATTGTCCCACATTACATATCTAGCAACAGTTAATAAGAATCCAGATGTGTGGCAATTACAAGAACATGTGACACTCTACCTTTCTCATTTCTGCATTTCTAGTGGGTATGCAAGAGCATCATGAGTGTGATTTCACTGTTAGCTAGTGAACATAACCCCTTCCCATCTGAGGGTCAATCATTTAGGTGTCCCTTACACAATGCTGGTTCTGCGATCTTGCCTAATCCTCCCTACTGGAATGTCTGTCTTCCTCTTACTGATAAACAGGTAATCTTCATATTTTATGTATAATATCCTTTATTATTATAGGTATTCTCACTATACATTATGCTTTATTTGTTTTTTTAATACCCTTAGTGGTGATTAGTGATGAACAGAAGTTCTTAAATTTTGATTCAAGAAAATACTCTTTTCTTAGTGCTAGTGCTTGTAATTTAAAGTTTGCTCACGTGGATGGGAAATGATTGGTAAAAGTATGCCAGCATGAAGACCTAAGCTGTGACCCTCAGAATCCACGTAAAAGCTGGGTGTGGTGGCATGTGCCAGCAAACCCAGGTTTGTGATGGTGGGAACAGAATGGTCACTGGGCTTTGCTGGCCACCAGATCTAAGCTGAATTGTTGATGTCCAGTTTCAGAAGAGACCTTATTAACAAAAATAGGTCAATTCGTGCATATCTCACACACACACACACACACACACACACACACACACACTTACCTTCCTCAAAGATAAAAGATTAGAATATATTTCCCTAAAATTTCCTCAGTCAGTTCAACTGCTTTGGCTCTTAGTAGTAAGTCTCCAGTTTACCTGGTATTGGCTTTTTGTACAGCTTGAGGCTGACAGCAGTGTCTTCTGTCCTCTTTAGGTGGACATTTGTTGTAGCTCTGTCAATCAAGGGCTCTTCTTCCCATCTGCCCTGTTCTTCTCTGAGTTGTCTGTTTGGATTTGACTAATCTCAACACTATAGCTTTAACAAAAACCATTATATGTACTCGAGGATGTTCCTTTGCAGAAGTCTCGTAGCTATTAGGGGCCCTTTAAGGCACCATACAAAAATCCTACAGTCACACAAGTCATCAGGTGTTGCTGGGCAGAGGAGAAGGGTCACACTGGGTATGTAAAAGAATTCAGGGAGATAGGACAGTTTTATTATGTTGAATCGTCCGATCTGTGGCCACAGAATACACTTCCATGTGATTCAGGTTTTCCTCATGGCTCCTAGTTGTCCTTTATAGAGAACTCACACATCTTAGATTCAGTTTATTCCTAGAAAATGTATTTTCTGACACTGTAGCAACTTCTTAAAGATTATTTTTCTTGAAAATTTTCATTACAACACATAAAAACCACTTTATTTTGTTGATCTTATGTCTAATAAGGTGTGTCTCACCATGCTTGACTGAAAGGGCACATTCTTGTTAAATTCGTTCTTTAAAAATTTATCTTAGCTTTGTCAAATCCTTGTTAAATTCATTCTTTAATTTTAAGAATTTATCTTAGTTATGTTACACAGATAATCATATGTGTGGAAAATAGTGACAGTCTTACTTCCTTGTTTTGGTTCCTATAACTATTATCTATTATTTTAAATCTTAAGGCACCAATCAGGCCTCTAAGAGTTGAAGTAATGGTAAAAGTAAGAACTCTTTTTCCTAAAATCACATTTATCTAACCATCTCCATGAGTTTAAAGTTCTATATCTAACTCAGCTTTCATACTAACTTGCATCACAATTTTAAAAACATCTTCTTAGATCCAGAACACCCTCTTGATTCCTAAACAACTCAAAATTTAACTATGAGACTCTAGCTATCTATTCTTCAACCACCTCAGAGACCTGAGAGGGATAAATATATCTGATTATATAGGAAGTGCAGGGCCTGCAGCTTCCCAAACTAAGAAATGACATACCAGTTGCTTCCTGGATAGTTCCCATTTTCTCTCCATACATTACAGCATCAGTCTTCAGCCATTTGGCCCCGTTTCTCTGACAGACATTGATTGTAGAGCAGGGATTATGAAGGACTTACCTACCCTGTCTTCGCAGAGCTAGGCTGTCGACTTACGTGGTTCCAAGTTTTGTCCTTTTTGGACAGCATTCTGTCTACAGTTGAAGCAAGGGGTTTTTCTTGCCAAGAGATAGGCTTGCCACTAATTCAACTATCTCACACTGGAGATTCTTAGATGCTCATCTTCTACTTGGAGTAGAATAGGGGGTGCTGTCAGGAGCTGACATGTCTCGATATCAAAAAATCTTAAGTTAAGAAAACATCTTTGAATGCCATATTCTGCAGATCTCTTGAGGTTTTTGAAGAGGCCCTATCTATCTCTTGGAGATGGTTAGATAGTAGAACATTAAAGTCAGGTGCCAAATACATATGGACTGGCATTGGGAATGTATGCTAAGCCATATAACTCTCATAATTGTGGCCTATTTATTTCTGTTGTTTTGTATTGTATTCATTGTTATAAGAGAAAGAACCATTTGTTGGACTGAAAGGGGAGCTGTTAGGGGGAAAGATATACCTTAACTAAAAAAAGGATAGAGGATGGGGGTTTAAGGGGGAAGAGGGTGGAAGGGTGGGGCTGGAGGGGGGATTAGGGAGGGGATTGTGATTGAGATGTAAAAAAATAAATTATAAAAAAAAGAAGCCTAAAAAAGACCACATTTTAAAAAACCTCTGTCATGGAAGTACATGACATATTCTAAACAAAATATAAATGAAGTAAACTTTACATATCAAAATATCAAACACACCACTACATGTATCATGTTCAAATTGGATATTTCAGAGTATCAATTTTTTCTTACTTCTTTTACCTATAGAAAAGAGTCTTAGTATACAGTACTACCTAGTCTGGAACTGATGGCTATCCTGTCCAGTTGTCTAAGTGCAAGGACTACAGGTGTGTGTCACCATGCTTAATAGAAAAGGCACATTCTTGAATGATAGTCACCTTGGGTACTTCTCTTTTCCAAGTCTGTTGCTCTCCAAGCCTTGCATCTGTTCAAGGAATGTCATTTGTCTTAACTTTGGGAAATTTTGTTTAACAATTCTTATGTGATTAGCAGAATATATGGAAAAAATTTTATTTTGAACCTGTTGCTTTTGTGGTTGAAGTGGTTTTATTTATGAGTCTTTAGAATAATAATTGCTATCATCATATTCTTCTAGAAATCTGTAAACTTTATTAGTAGTATAAAACATGTTCTACTATATTGATCTTCTTTTTCTCTCTCTTTTAAGATTTATTTTTTATTAATATATATGTAAGTATGTGTTACATGTGTGTGGGTACCTGCAGAAGCCAGAAAAAAGCATAAGATCCACTCAAGTTGTAGTTATAGGCAGTTGTAAGCCATCTAACATGGATGCTAGGAACCAAACTCCGGTCCTATGGTAGAGCAGTGACTGTTCTTAACCACTAAGCAACCCCTGCAGCCCTGTCCTCCCTTTTTTTGCTATAAACATAATTACTTTTGTTTTAAAAATAAAAATTCCATTGTGCATTGTTTAAATATTTATCATACGACATACATGTAATTTCTTTCCATGTTGAAAAGGTCTAAGATTTCTGATATAAGAGTACAAAGGACCCCTTTTAAAGTTTCCTTCAACCTTTACAATGGTTCCCTGGTGAGACAGTCTCTTTCATAACTGAAAATACTTACTGTATCTGCATTCCGGAAGAAGGTATTTGATTTTATAAATGCCACACTGTTCCATATGAAATTGAGAATAGCTCTTTCCAAGCCTATAAAAAATTGTGTGGGTATTTTGATAGGAATTGCCTTGAATCTATATACTGCTTTTGGTAGGATGGCCATTTTTATTTGTTGATCCTACCTATCCATGAGCATGGGAGATCTTTCCATTTTCTCAAGGCCTCTTCCATTTCTTTCTTCAAGGGCTTGAAGTTCTTCTTGTACAGGTCATTTACTTGCTTGGTTAGAGTTACTCCCAGGTATTTTATGTTGTTTGTGGCTATTGTGAAGGGGGTTGTTTCCCTTATTTCTTTCTCAGCCCATTTGTTTGTTGTATAAAGAAGGGCTTCTGATTTTTTTTTGAATTAATTCTGTATCCAGCCACTTTGCTGAAGGTGTTTATCAGCTCTAAGAGTTCTCTGGTGGAATTTTTGGGGTCGCTTATGTATACTATCATATCACCTGCAAATAGGGATAATTTGACTTCTTGGTTTCCAATATTTATCCCCTTGATCTCCTTTAGTTGTCATATTGCCCTAGCAAGAACTTCAAGTACTATATTGAAGAGATATGGTGAAAGTGGACATCCTTGTCTTGTCCCTGAGTTTAGAGGAAATACTTCAAGTTTCTCTCCATTTAATTTGATGTTGGCCACCGGCCTGATGTATATTGCCTTTATTATTTGTAGGTACAGTCCTTGTATGACCATTCTCTCCAGAACTTTTAGCATGAAGGGGTGTTGGATTTTGTCAAATGCTTTTTCTGCATCTAGCAAGATTATCATGTGGTTTTTTTTCTTTCATCTTGTTTATGTGGTGAATTACATTGATAGACTTTCATATGTTGAACCATCCCTGCATTCCTGGGATGAAGCCTACTTGATCATGGTGTATGATACTTTTCATGTGTTCTTGAATTTGGTTTGCTAGTATTTTATTAAGTATTTTTGCATCTATATTCATGAGGGAGATTGGTCTGAATTTCTCTTTCTTTGTTGGGTCTTTGTGTGGTTTAAGAATCAGGGTGACTCTGGCCTCATAGAATGAGTTTGGCAATGTTCTTTCTGATTCTATTTGGTGAAAGAGTTTGAAGAGTATTGGTGTTAGCTCCTCTTTGAAGGTCCAGTAGAATTCCGTGCTAAAGCCATCTGGCCCTGGGCTTTAGGTAAATCAATCCTATACAATATAAAAACATCTGGAGGTATCACCATCCCAGATTTCAAGCTGTACTACAGAGAAATAGTTGTAAAAAAGGCATGGTATTGGTATAGAAACAGACCAGTAGATCAATGGAATCGAATTGAAGATCCAGAAATAGACCCACACACTTATGGCCACCTAATTTTTGACAAAGAAGCCAAAATGGCACAATGGAAGAAGGACAGAATCTTCAACAAATGGTGCTGGTCCAACTGGATGTCCACTTGTAAAAGAATGAAATTAGACCCATACTATTCACCTTGTACAAAACTTAAGTCCAAGTGGATCAAAGACCTTAACATAAGGCCGGTCACACTAAATCTACTAGAAGATAAAGTGGGAGAAACCCTCGAAATAATTGGCACAGGCGACAACTTCCTGAACAGAACACCAACAGCTCAGGACCTGAGATCAACAATCAATAAATGGGACCTCATGAAACTGAAAATCTTCTGTAAGGCAAAAGACACTGTCATTTGAACAAAACGGCAGCCTACAGACTGGAAGAAAATCTTCACCAACCCCACATCTGACAGAGGGCTAATATACAAAATCTACAAAGAACTCAAGAAATTAAATGCCAAGAAACCAAATAATCCAATCAAAAAATGGGGGACAGAGCTAAATAGAGAATTCACAAAGGAGGAATCCCTAATGGCTGAGAGACACTTGAAGAAATGCTCAACATCCTTAATCATCAGAGAAATGCAACTCAAGATGACTCTGAGATTCCATCTCACACCTGTCAGAATGGCTAAGATCAAAAGCTCAAATGACAGCACATGCTGGCGAGGGTGTGGAGAAAGGGGAACCCTACTCCATTGCTGGTGGGAGTGCAGGCTTGTGCAACCACTATGGAGGTCAGTATGGCGATATCTTAGAAATCTTGGAATAACTTTGCCTCAGGACCCAGGCATACCACTTCTGGGTGTACACCCAAATGTCTCCTCACGGAATCATAAGGAAGTTTCCTCATCTATGTTCATAGTAGCCTTACTTGTAATAGCTAGAAACTGGAAACAACCCAGATGTCCCTCAACCGAAGAATGGGTTAAAAACTGTGGTACATCTACACAATGGAATATTATTCAGCTATCAGGAACAATGAAATTATGCAATTTGCAGCCAAATGGATAGAACTAGAAAAGCTCATCCTGAGTGAGCTAACCAAGACTCAGAAGGATGCATATGGCATCTATTCACTTATGGTAGGATTTTAGCTATATAGTAGGGGATATCGATACTACAACTAACACACCAAAGGGAACATGGACATAGACTTTTTATTTTTTATTTTTTTATTTTTATTTTTTTCTATTTTTTATCCTTTTTTATCTGTTTGTCTGCTTATTTGTTTGTTTGTTTTTTAGTTCTCTCTCCCAGGCAATGAGACACTTTTCACTGGTGGTACTGCCTCATAGACCCCCAATGAATGAGGAGGCTCTTGGCCCTCATACGACCTCTGAATTGAGATGAGGGACTGTTATATAAGGACACCCCACCCCAGAGAAATGGGATGGAAGGGTTAGGGTGTAGAGAAAAATATGAAATGTGAAGTTTCGGCCTTTTGCTACTAATTGTCATAGACTTTTTAGGATAATTAAGAAATGCAAACTAATAGTCGTGCAAGCCAGTCATTGTGTTAGGTACTATGACAGTCTATTATAGTTATTTTCTAAGCTAATCAGAAATAAAGCTGCTCAGAGACAAGCAACATCTGCTTATCCTAATATAAGAGATAGATATGGCTTCTTCAAAAACCTCAAGAGATCTGCAGAATATGACATTCAAAGATGTTTTCTTAACTTTAGATTTTTTTATATCGAGACATATCAACTCCTGACAGCACCACCTATTCTACTCCAAATACAAGATGAGCATCAAAGAATCTCCAGTGGGAGATGATTGAATTAGTCACAAGCCTATCTCTTGGCAGGAAAAACCCCTTGCTCCAACTGTAGATAGAATGCTGTCCAAAAGGACAAAACTTGGAAGCATGTAAGTCGACAGCCTGGCTCTGCCAAGACAGGGTAGGCAAGTCCTTCATAATTCCTGATCTACAATAAATGTCTGTCAGAGAAACGGGGCCAAACGACTGAAGACAGATGCTGTAATGTATGGAGAGAAAATGGGAACTGCCCAGGCAGCCACTGGTATGTCATTTCTTAGTTTTGGAAGTTGCAGGCCCTATACTTCCCATAAAATCAGATATATTTATCCCTCTCAGGTCTCTGAGGTGGTTGAAGAACAGATAGCTAGAGTCTCATAATTAAATTTTGAGTTGTTTAGGAGTCAATAGAGTGTTATAGATCTAGGATGATGCTTTTAAAATTGTGTTGCAAGTTAGTATGAAAGCTGAGTTAACTATAGAACTTTAAACTCATGGAGATGATTAGATAGTAGAATGTTAAAGTCAGGTACCAAATACATATGGACTGGACATTGGGAATGTACGCTAAGCCATATAACCCTCATAACTGTGGCCTAATTCCCTCTGTTATTTTGTATTGTATCTATTATTATAAGAGAAAGAACCATTTGTTGGACTGAAAAGGGGAACTGTTGTGGGAAATAAGATATACCTTAAACTTAAAAAAGAAAAAGGGAAGAGAATGGAGGGTTGAAGGTGGGAGGGTGGGACTGGAGGGGGGAATAGGGAGGGGAATGCGATTGAGATGTAGCTTGAAGAAATAATAAATTATTAAAAATAAAAATAAATTAAAATAAAAAATAAATGCCACACTGGCCTCTTCACACTGGATAGCAATTAGTTTCTCTGAGATATGTCTAGCTGTCCTTGGTTCTCTTTGTTTTCTGATTTATCCTGACAATGGTGCAGTGGGTGTTCTGAATCTGTAGCATAGTAACTTTCATGTATTTAGAGAACCTCTTGCATATTATTACTTTGATCTTTTCTCATTTGCTTACTCTGCTCTTTTTTTTCCCAACACTCTAAGGACACAATTTCACATTATCCCTTTGTCACAAATGTCCTCTGGTTGTGTGTTTTCTACCCACTATCTTTTTTTTTTTTTTTTACTTTATTTTTTATTTCTTCAAGTTACATCTCAATTGAAGTCCCCTCCCTACCCCGCCTCCAGTCCCACCCTCCCACCCTCTTCCGCCTCAACCCACCCCTCCCCTTCCTTTTTTTTTAAGTTTAAGATATATCTTTTCCCCCCAACAGCTCCCCCTTTCAGTCCAACAAATGGCTCTTACTCTTATAATAATAAATACAATACAAAACAACAGAGGTAATTAGGCCAAAATTATGAGAGTTATATTCTACCCACTATCTTATTCTTCTCTGTTCCAGATGTTTCCCTCCTCATTCCTTCTATTTACTGGATACAACTTTATCCAATTTGCTATTAATCTCATTAACTGTTAGTTCTGATTTATCTCTTTTTCTCAAACCTACCTGGAAACTGGAACTATGTGACTTGGGTTGGCCTTGATCTCTCAGCAATACTCCTACTCTAGTTACCTAAATATTAAGATTATAAATATTAGCCACAATACCTGGGTATTAATTGAATTTTAATTTGGAGCTTTCTGGAATTCTATAGCTTGCATTTGGTCCCCTTTTGAATTTGTCATCTCACCTTTTGCAAGTTCTAGCTGACTGGGAAAATGTTCTCTTTTATCTGGTTAGTCACACCAAGCATCACTAGTGGAAGTTCTTTTCAATTATTGTCCGGGTTCCAGCAAGTCTATCTCCATTGACTACTGTTCTGGCTGATATTTCATTCATGCTGCCTTGCCTCGTGTTGCACTTTGTTATCTTTGCTTGTGTGCAAGATAATGGTGAAAGAGTGCTTGTAGAAATATTTTGAGTCCTTAGGTAATATGGTTAATATTTGGAGATTTGTTTCTTCAGATACCTGCTAGCATCAGCAATCCTAAATCATGTCAGTACAAATCTAGAAAGTAGGATTTCCTCTACCTTACAGACTATTGACAGTAGATTGAAGAAGAAAGGAGGGAGGGAAGAAAAAAGTGAGGAGGGAGAGCAAGAGGAAGAAAAGAAGGGGGGATGGGGAAGAAGAGGAGGAAGTTTAAAAATATATGACTTTAAAGGTCCATTTTTTGGTAGACACTGAAGATGATAATCATAGACTAGCAGAGAAAATAAGGTTTCAGGAGATTGAAGACAGAATATTGAAAAAAGATATGGACAAGGACTGAAGGTGATAGCTGACTTGTAGTATTAGCACTTATGAGGTAGAAGAAGTAGGACACAGAGGTGAAGGTCAGCCAAAGCTACATTTTACATTTGAGATCATTCTAGGCTATATAAGACTCTGCTGAGTGTAGGGAAAGTGAGGGAGAGCAGGAAAGAGGAAGAACTGAGAAAGTAAAGAGAGGGAGGGAGAAAGGAAGTGCATGTATATGAGTGTATGTGAGAGAGACAGAGACAGAGAGAGATGCATGCATGCTAGGTCATAGGGAATAAGTAAGCTATTCTATATTTCTTTGAGTTTTGCTCATATGAAGGCTAACCGCCCCTACTACTATATAACCTCATAACCAGTAAAGTAATTTTCAAGAAGGTCCAAGATTTTGATTTCTACTCATTTGTAATTTCAAAATGCATCTTGGAACTGCACATTACACATTTCCAATTAATCTAATTGAAATAACTTAATTATTCTTCAGGGATACTTTTTGAATACTGAATCCCAACAAAATATGCACGCATTTTGTTTTGTGAACATGTTTATCTCACTGATGCTTACGGGAGAAGTTATCACACTCTCCAAGGACTAATAAGAGCCACATAATTTATGAGCATTCTAGTTCAGGTACATCTGCAGCCTGGGTGTGAGTGAGGAAAAGGGAAGAGGAAGCCATGGTGGCCCACTCGGGAAGCTTCCAAGTCCAAGTCGGGCACAGAAGACAAACATGCAGGTGCCAGTTTATATAAACAGAACTTTTTCCTTCCTAGTTCTTTCAAAATGCAGACTTTACATCATATTATTGCTTTCAGCGTTTGCAATGAGCAGACATAACTCTTTGGAAAGTGCTCCTTTGAGAAATCTCAGGATGATGCTATCCCCTCAATAATTTAAGAGTACTATTATTTGGTAACCTATACTTTACTACTGGGCTTAAATGTTTACATTGCATTCTTTAAGAGGCTGGCATCACATTGCAAAACAGGCAATGCGAAATACCTTGGAAATGCTTTCATGATATGAGTATTACACTTTCTCTCTGATGATAAGGTAGGCTTGTCCTGGAGACTACAGGTTTTAGGAAGACAGATCGGCATGTGATCCCTCCCACATTCACTGCTCTCTGTGTTTAAAGTCAAAAGACTGAGACCAAGGTGGTAGAAGAGACCAGGAAGTGCATGCCTACCCCCACCAGGAAAGAAATGATGCTCTGGGGGTTGGGGAAGAATCTGGAGCCAAGGGTCAGCAAGAAGAGAAGTGTAAACACTTAAGAGCAAGGAGCAACAGGTTAAGGCACAGCCCAGAATGGGGTGGAGGTGATACTGGAGTCTGCTGACATCTGTACCCAGCCACCCCTGATATTCTAGAGCTCAGTCACTTAGTAAAAAATCTGCAACCAAACAATCAACCTTTGAAGGTTAGGATGGCATAATTTCTGAAATTGGGGAAACTAGGTTTCAATCCCACTTTACCTCTTCTAGCTGCACGATTCTGTAAGTGGGGGGGGGGGCAAAAAGCAAATCAGCATGTTGCATTTATAGGTTTCAGGTTCTCCATGTGTGAAATGAAAAACAATAACTTCATTTGATGGTTTCTTCTGCAGAGAAGGGAAATGCTTGAAGTAAAATTGTTTACCATTGTGTTGCACATATGGAAGGCAACTAATTAATGCTATTGACCCACCACAGATACTATCTTGCAATATTAGATGCTGTGGAGATGAAGCCTGAGTTATGAGATGCTCAACACAATAAAAAACTTTGCTCATTCATACTACAATGCAAGTTAAGCACTCATGTTTGAAAACACTCATACAAGGTAACTCATGGACTTGGGTTGCTATTCTCTTGCTACTTGTTGGTACTCTCTTCCATTTGACCAGTGAGGGCAGAAGATTGTAGGGGCTGATAGGTTAATATAAGTTAGATTTAGTGAATATATAGGTTTCTGATACAGTCTTTTAATTCGGGGCATGAAGATCAACTTCGCTGTGAGCAGTTAGCTTATCAGCTTATGGATGAAGTCAGGTGAAATGAGGGGTCTCTTTGGACTGAAAAACAAGGTTGAAGCCAGGTGAAACAAGGAAAGACTTTATGACCTGGCATTGCTTTCAATTGCTAAGTGGGCAGAGCCCAAATTAAGCTGAAGCAGGTGGAACAAGGAGTGATCCTATTTAAGGACAAGTGGATGAGCCCAGAGAGCTGCGTGCTAAGGGCCCCCGATATGAGAGAGCTCCAAGAGTCCTGCTGGAGAAAGTTCTGGTAGACCAATGGCCAGATCTCCCTGAGGCAGAAGGAAGCTGGTGAGCAGAGAAAGCCTCGGCAAGACAGCAAAAGGCCAAGGACTAAACCCTGTGGCTCAGCTTTTGCCTAGAGGGGTTTGACCTGTCCGAACAGTGGCCTGAACGGAACTGTGGCCAGCTTTAAAGACTGAGGCAGAACGGCAGAGTTGCTGATACGAAGGAAGTAAGGTGGCCTACAGACGCTGAGGTCTCCCAGAGAGAAGAAAGCCTCAAGCCTTATTTAAAGTGAGACTTCGATAGCCAATTTACCCTGACGAACCTGCATCTGAGCTATTCC